>JABUQX010089463.1:0-7500 GCA_015478945.1 Trachelipus rathkii | reverse complement strand
GGCCTACTATGTCTTCGGACATAGTCTAAGTATATCTAGCATTTGAAAGTACTGTTACTTTATGAGTATTTTAGTAATATATATTATTATACATAACAAGATACATAATAAAGATGTCCACAAGAAGCAAAACACTGCGCCATGCTTAATGTCCCTAACATAAGATTATGTATTATACATTTATGATATATATATATATATATACTAATGAATAATAATAATTTAATACTATATTTTGATATAAAATTAAAATACATTATTGTAATTCATTACTTCTCACTCCGCTGTATTTTAGACGCAGGAATAGTTAAAGTGTAGGTAACTCAATATAATGTCTTTTATGTAAAAATATGTTTATTAATAATTTATGTTCGTTAACTTATGGCTAAGATATTTGCGGCAGAGCAAAAATATTATAGGCCCAAGTCGAAAGTAAAAATGATACATTAAAACCACGTCCTTGATTGAGATAGCTCTATCAGTCAGATATTTATAATTTAAACCAAGAAGAAGTTAAGAAAATATAATCTCTCATGAAACTCCTCAAACTTAAAATAATAACGACCGCTTTCTATAAGGTTATAAATAGATGATATGATATAAAAGGTAATAATTTATGTGAGTAATAATGATAGCGTAAACTCCTGTGAGATTTCTACCTAGTCGAACACGTCTAATATGCTATTAATCCAAGAAAGCTAGTTTCAGAAAGGAGTACATCAGATAACGGCGTAATCGTGAGGAATATCAGTGATCTCCGAGTTGAACCTTAACCTAGAGCTCGGATTACTTGCACTAGAGACATTCACCCTATCACTGCGAAGAAAGTGGAATAGATGTTCAGAGCTATAGAAATATCACACCATAGAGCATAAGTGGAAAATCTCCACCTTAGTCAATCTTGCTTACATTTGCGCTCAAGCTAAGGTACTAAAATATTTATCTTATATAATTATTGAGTTTGAATAAAAGTACGAATCAATATAAAATATGTAGATTTATAAATTATAATATTATATTTTAATAATATAGTGGATCAACTTGAGATTAAAAATAAGAAGAAAATAACATAAAAAAGATAAAACCATATAATATAAATTATATTAATAATATATATATATATATATTATATATATATATATTAATTATATATATTAATATATTTAAATTATAATATTACAATAATATAATAATATTAATTAAGTAAAAATTGAAGATGTAATTTAAAACTGATATATCTTATTTTCTCCTTCTGGATTCTTCCAGCATGGGTAAATATATTAATATATTAAGAAATATTTTTTGATACTAAATAATCTATTTAAATATAAAAGTAAAATAAATTTATTAATAAATATTTCTGTTAAATAATGTATTAAATATAATATATATATATACTATATATATATATTATATATTATATTAATACTATTATATATTAATATTAATTATAATAATATATATATATAATAATATATTATATATATGATATATATAATATCATATATAGTATATATATATTAAATATATATATATATATATATATATTTATATATATAATTAATATAATATATATATATATTTATATATATATATTAATAGTATATATATTATATATATATATAATATATACATTATATATGATATATATATATATATATAATTATATATAATATATATATATATATTAATATATTATAATTATATATATATATATAATATATAAAATATAAATATATGTATATATATATTATATATATATTATTATATATATATATATATATATAATATAAGTATAAGATTAAAATATATATATAATTAATTAATAAAGAATAATATATATACATATGTACTCAAATATATATTACTATGCTTAATATATAATTATATATTATATAATTATATATATATAATATATATTATATATATATAGATATATTATATATATATAATATAAATATATATATATATATATATTATATAATATATATATTATATATATTAATATAATATATATATAATTATATATATTATTTAAATATAAATATAATATATTATATATATATTAATATATAGTAATTAAAAACTTTGAGTTTTTATATCTATATATATATATACTATTATATATATATATATAAATATATAAAATTATTAATAATGATTAAAATATAAATGAATGAGTAAACTAGATATATATATATATATAATGAATAACTAATATTAATTATTTATAAGTTATAAAATTTTTTGTTAAAAATATTATATGAATAAAGATAATTTTAGTAATTATGTTTATTCTATTTTTTATTTTATGTTATTAAAATTAATTTCTATAAAATTATGTATATGTTATTATGTAGTAGTATTTAATAATTATTTATAAATCAATAGTATATTTTAATAACACAATTTTATAATATATTAATAATTTAAATAGACAAATATAATACTTCATATAATAATATAATGAAAAGAAATGAAGAAATTTTTAATGGGTTAATCAGAGTTATTCCATCTCGTTGGTTGGCTTGTTTTAAAAATTTAAGTATCTATTCATCCCTGTGAAATACACTTATGTACAACAACCAACTAATTATTAATATTATTATTGAATAAATAGATTTTTAGAAATAAATAAATAATAGATAAATATATATTATAAGTAAAATTATAATAAATTGAATATATAAAAGATTAGTTAATATAAATGTTTATATAGTGACTATAAGTGAGAAAGAGTACATAGAAAGAGTGAAGGAGTAGAATATGATTAATTAATTATATAATAGATATATATATTATATTAAGTATTTATTATATATATATATATATTATATATATATATATATATATATAAATATATATATTATATATTATATAATAATTTATATAATATATATATTAATATTATATATATATATATATATATATTATTATAATTATATATATATTAGTTATATTAATTAATTACATTTTTAACTTTACATTTTATTATGACTTATGTATACATATAGATATAATCTTATATCTATAATATATATATTATATATATTATATATATAGTAGGTAATACTATATATATATTATATATATATGATTATATTAATATATGTATAATATATATAGTATATAAATATATATATATATATATATATATATATCTTAATATAATATAAATTTGTTATATATATATATACTATATATATAATATATATTATAATATTAGTATATTATATATATTATTGATAATATTAATAATATAGTATTATTAATATAGTATAATATAATAGATTATTATAATATTATATATATATATATTAGTATATTAATATATATATATATACTAATATATATATATATTTATATATATATAATAAATATATATTGATATTATATAATATATATATATATATATATATAATATATATTTAAAGTAAATAATATAATATATTATAAATTAAATAAATCCTATAATATTAACTCACTCACTACATACCCTTCATTATATATACCCATCACCTCCATACCCCTATATATATATAAATCACCCTAAACTCTAAATACCATCAACCTACCTAAACTATATACTATACTAACTATCATCTATATAAACTAACCATTTAATACCTCTAACTTATATCCTATTATATTATATACTATATTATATTACTAATTATATATAATATATACTATTATATCTCATTTATATTTATTCATCAAATCCTATAACTATATATATAATATAATATATATATATAACATACCTTACTCCCCATATAATTATATATTAATGATCAATAATAATTACAATCACAAACATTACTACTCACTACTATACTACATAGTCAATATAAAGACTACTCACTACTACTATTAACCATACTCACCCTACGACACTAAACGTCACTATAACGAAATACTCAACATGCACCTACTACATATAATTCATATCATTCTACTAAATCACACTACCCCACTACTTATCTATCATCACTCATACTCTACGTACATAATACTATACATAATCGTCATTAACAATTCACATAAACTATAATCAAATAAATAGCACTACACAATCAAACTACCAAATCAGATCACTTCGCTCACTTACACAATACTAAGGCTACAATACAATACACACACATAACTCTGCTCCACAAAAATAACTTAAACTAAGGCTAGCTCATAATACGTACATCAATACATAACATGTGATATTTGCACACAACTCTACAACCAAATCACAAAAATACCTAACACACCGACCCAAATCTAACCCTACTAAAAATATACCATTACTATATACTATATATACAATTCAAACCACCAATAACATCATACACTATATCAACTAACTCACACATCTACCAAAATAAACAACTACTATACAATATATATCATATACTGATATCTAACCATACTAGTAAACTATAATATATAACCCATAAGCAATATTACTAACGTAACTAACAAATAACTAATATCATAAACTACAGATAATAAAATAATATCATACGCACGACCACCTTAAAAAATATTAAACAAATAAAAATAAATATAAATAAACATATATATATAATAATATATATACCAATATTATCTATTAAATATAAAAAATAACACCTATAATAAATAATCATAATATAAAAACTCAACTATAAAATTAAATAACTAAACCTACTCAATAACTATATCACATATCTACAAATCTATACATAATAATTAATAAAACTAACTAATATAATATATCTACATAACACGATAAATAAACCAAACATCAAAAAATTCACATAATCATACATCATATATATAAATAAATATAATAATATAATATAATCAATATAATAATACCATAAAAATATAATAATAACTATATAATATAATATATATATAAATAACAATAACATAATATCATAATTTATAAATATAAATACTAAAAAAAATAGAATTATATCAACAATACATCACTACGCCATATAAGTCAATGAAATAACTATATAATATCACATATAATATTATCACTATGACTACTCAAAACATACATATAGCTATATCATAACATATATAAATCATATATTAACTATACCAAAAATACAATATATCATAATTCCCTAAAACAAATAACATACAAGTATCATACATCTAAACGAGGGTAACAAATATAAAAAAACATAATACTTAATAAATTTAATATACATTATAATACACTCAATATATTTCTTTATATATAATTTCCTTTATTAATATATTCTTAAATAGATTTTATAAAATCCATATCTATTCATATATAATTATATAAATATAGAGTCAGTCATCTATTTCTGTACATAATTTCGACATACTATATAACAGTGTGTATTCAATATCCTAAAAGTTACATTTATACAGATGTTATACTTATAATCACCGCTCGCTATTATAAAATAAATCACTCTCCATCATGACACAAAAGTTCCAATTCACTACATACTTTATTATGAATAGACAATAGAGCGTAACTCCTGCGATAATATGCATTCTGCAATCAATAAAATCCCTATATGACAACACAATTATATGAAAGGATCTAAATTAGATATTTTTCATTTCCAATTACCATTGTATTACTCATCATTTTTTTTTTATTTAATTCAACATCTTACGAATATTATATTGTATGAATAAATATAAAATAAATAAATTGTAAAAATAAAATGTAATATGCTTGAATAAGTGAAGAACGTCTCTGTACTCAAGTCGACATTCCTTACAATGTACTTCTTATGCATCGACAATTATTAGAATAATAAAGACGACCGTGCATATAATGTATAATACGCTCTATTATATTTTAATTTCTTTCTTCTACCTATACTATTACTGTTACCATAAATCATGTCTTACTATTTTTAACCTCGGAGCGTTTTTTTTTTTTATCTATTTTTTTACAAATATATACCTCTTGTTATGATTATATTATATATACTATTATATATATTAGATAATAATATATATATATATATTATATATATATAATATATTTATAGTATATGTATATATATATTTATATATTTTAATTATTTCATATATATATATATTAATATATTATATATAATATATATATATTAATCATAATATTATATACATATATATATAAAATATATATTTATTATATATATATATATTATTCTATATATATATATATTAATAGCTATATATACTATATATATATATATTATAATATATATATATATATATAATAATATATATATATTCATAATATATATATATAACTATATATATATATTATATAATCATATATATAATATATATAATATATAATATATATATTATAATCATATATATAGATAAGTGAATACCGTAACATATCTATTATTCCAATTAATTACAAGCCGAATAATGCTAATTAGTGTATCTGCTTTAAATATAATTTTTTGCTAACTTATATTGCTAATGGAGTGTTAATATGCGTAACTAATATATATATTTAAATAATTATAATTTCGCTAATAATAGTCGATATCAAATATGTAGTATAATATATTTTCATAAATATTCATAAGTATTGAAAATGTCATATTTAATATATAATATATTAATATATATACCTATATATATACCTCACTATTTTTATAATTGACTGGAAATCAAATTTCTTCGATTGTACAGATGAATTAATATTAATGATATTAAATTTCTATGTTTATACCGGTAGTATAAATATATAGGATAATCTTTAATAAATGGAACCTAACATATCTTCAGAGTCGTTAAAAGATCATCTTCCCTTAGTTTATCCAGCAATTCAATTACCAAGATCATATGCTGGTACTTCTATTAATTTATATTATATATAGGTATATATATGTTGATAAAAGCATAATTATAATACAATGTTTGAAATAAAATCATTGAGAGGTATTTATCTCATATAGTGGTATTTCATCATATAATATATCGACATAGCTATTATAAAAGATATAACGTTTGCTAATGGAATACTAAATACTGAGTAGTATATATATATGGGACAAGCAAATAATTCTTATTTCAATATAATTAGTTGTATAAAAGGTCCAGAATACTCAGCATTCATTCTTATGCTCATTACACAAGGTATTCTTACTGAGTTCTTCTATATAGTAGTTACTTCTTTTGAGCGTATATTGCGAACAATTTATTTATGTTCTCCTTTAACTAGAGTACTGATCACTTCCTATCAATCACTACTATCTCGAATGAGATATAGAACTACTTTCAATACGTAATATCTAATATATGGTAGTAAACTTATATATATATATAGTGAATAGAGTGGGCAAGTATGGTGATTATGTAAATAGCGTATATATAAATATATATAATAATATTATATATCTATATATAGGTAATTGTGAATTTGAACAGCTAACAGTGCTTTCTTTATTTTTTCGTCTTTCATAAAAAGTATTTATATTTTTTTTGGGTATCAGGGTAGGATAATTTCTTACATTCTTCCTT
>JABUQX010089462.1:27500-42500 GCA_015478945.1 Trachelipus rathkii | reverse complement strand
ACACCAAAATTGGGTGCTAGAGACTAGTTGAGGCAAACTCGTCATGGTTGGAAATATCTACAGGAAATTTTGAGTCTAAAATAAACTCACCAGGCAACATTTACAAATGGGAAGTATCATTCCTGCGTAATTTTTGTCAACAATATTAATTTGATAAATATGTTCATAAAGTTTTGTTTGGGAAATATATATTGGTAACGGATTGATTATATATTTTAGAACAGGTTAGCAAATAGGATTAGATAGGAATAGAATTCATATTGGTTCATTATATTTATTTTCATTATATGTATATATAAATTATACTTGTTGCGTGTCACTCAACTTCCTTTCATACTAATGTTGTCACTCTGTGACTCTCCAGTAGGACCCTTGAAAAAAAATAATAGGAAGGTGGAAAACCATATCGCTGGTGGCATTTTTCTATATCACTGGTGGCTTGATCGATTTCAATATATATATATATATATATATATATTTAATATATTATATACATATATATTATATATAATATTACATATTATTACATATTATTATATTATTATATATTATTACATATTATATATATATACGTATTATATATATATATTAGAGTTATTATTATTATTATTATTATTATTATTATTATTATTATTATTATTATTATTATTATTATTATTATTATTATTATTATTATTATTATTATTATTATTATTATTATATTATTATTATATTATTATTATTATTAAGTATATTATTATATATATTATATTACATTATTATTATAAATTATATTATTATTATATTATATATTATTATATTTTTATTATATATCTATAATTTTTATAATAATATATATATATATATATATATATATATATATATATATATATATATATATATATATATATATATATATATATATATAAAGAACTGGGAGAAGGTTTTATTCTGATATACAGTGGGAGTGAGAGAAGGGATAAGGAAACATGGCGTTGGAATGATAGTGGGTCCGAGACTATCACCATATATTCAAAGGGTGAAAAATATAAACGAGAGAATAATGATGTGTGTGTTGAAAATCGGGCAGAGGAAATATAGAATATTTCAAGTATACGCACCACAACAAGGACATTCGGAAGAGGAAAAAAATAGATTTATGGAGAGAATGGAGGAAGAGGTGGGGATGGAGGAAGAAGGAGAAAGAGTGCTGATGGGAGATTTCAATGCCAGAGTGGGAAAGAGAAGAGGAGAAGTGGAGAGAGTTTTAGGTGTGTGGGGAGAAGAGACAAGGAACCTGGAAGGGGATAGATTGATAGATTATTGTATGAGGAATGATCTAAAGATTATGAACACCTTTTATAAGCATCGGGAGTCGCACATCTATACGAGATATAGGTGGAACCAAACAACCCAGCAATTTGATCAAAAATCGATAATAGACTATATGATAGTATCAGATAAGAGAATGATAAGAAATGTAAAGGTGATACCAGGAGTGTCGCTGGATGCAGATCATAGATTGGTGGTGGCAGATATGAAGATGAGAGGCGAAAGAACTGTTAAGGAACAAAAAAGAACAGTGATCAAAGTAGAAAAGCTGGGTGAACAAGAGGAGAGAGAAAAGTACAAACAGAAAATGCAAGAAACCTTGAGAAGTGGAGTGGAAGATGAGAGGTTGCAAGATGTAATAAAAGAAGTTGCAGAGGAAACGCTTGGTAAAAGGTGGGTAGGAGGAACTAGAAAAAGACACACACCATGGTGGAACGAAGAAGTGAAAGATGCAATCAGAAAGAAAACGGAGAAAATGAGAAAATGATTGAAAAGAAGAACGGGAGAAGCGAGAGAGGAGTATGTACAAGCAAGAAATGAAGCAGAAAGAATCAAGAGGAGGGCGAAGAAGGAGGAAACGGAGAGGATAGCGGCAGAATTAACGAGAGATGTAAATGAGGGGAAGAAAAAGCTTTTTAAGATGGCGAAAGCATATAGAAAACCGAAGAATAAAATCAGAAACATAAAGGATAGAAATGGAGAGATACTGGTAAAACCGGAAGAAAGGAATGAAAGGTGGACGGAACACTATGAGAACTTGTTAAACGTAGAATACGGAGAACAAGAAGAAGCGGTGGTGGACAGGGGGGAAGCGGAGGAGGGGAGAGAGGGGGAGGGGGAGGAAGAGATCACAATGGAAGAATATGAGAATGCTATAAAAAAGATGAAAAGGGGCAAAGTGCCAGGAGAAGATGGAGTGGCAGTAGAGTTGGTGATGGAGGGAGGAGAGGAATTGAAGGAGAGAGTTTGTAACCTGTTAAACATTTGTTGGAGAGAGGGAAAAGTGCCGGATAGATGGGGGAAAGCTATAATAATACCAATATACAAAGGTAAAGGAGATACAAGCAACTGTGACAACTACAGAGGAATTTCATTGATGGACCACCTGGCAAAAATCTACGAAAGAATATTGGAGAGAAAGTTGAGAGTGATTGTGGAGCCGAGACTGGGGGAGGAACAGCACGGGTATAGAGGAGGAAGAGGAACGACAGATCTTCTGTTTACACTAAGGATGGTTATGGAGAAGATGTTAGAATATGGCAAGAGTTTTTATGTTGCGTTTATTGATCTGCAAAAGGCTTTTGATTCTGTACCAAGGGAAAGACTATGGAGAGTCATGGAAGAAAATTATGGAGTGAGTGGTAGACTGAAGAAAGCAATAATGAGTATGTACGAAAAATGTAGTTGTAACATCAGAACGGAGTGTGAAAACGATATATGGTTTGAAGTAAGAACAGGAGTTAAACAAAGGAGTGTATTATCGCCTATATTGTTCATATTATATTTAGACGTGGTAATAAGTAAAGTGAAGGAGAGATTAGGAGTTTTTGATGGAGATATAATGGCTTATGCGGACGACCTAGCATGTTGGAGTGAGGAGGAGGAGAAGATACGGGAGGTGGTGAGGTTGTTTGCGGAGGAGTTGAATGAGGCAGGGATGAAGATGAATGTACAGAAGACAGAGATATTAATGGTAACGGGAGGAAACGATGAAGGCATGAGGATGATGGTGGGGGAAGAGGAGGTGAAGGCGGTGGATTCCAGCGTCTATTTAGGTGGATGTTTTAACAGGGAGGGAGGATGTGGAGGAGAGATCACTAGAAGAATGGAAAAATATGGACAAGCTATGAAAGCACTGTACCCATTGATGAAGGACGGAAATGTTGGAATGGAGGTTAAAAAGGTAATCTTCGAAAGTATATTGACTCCGACGCTGCTGTATGGAGCTGAAACGTGGACCACTACGAGGAGGGAGGAGAGTAGAATACAAGCGGCAGAAATGAGGGCTCTGAGAGCAATGACTGGAAGAAGCAGAAGAGACAGAATAAGGAACGAAGTAACCAGAGAAACTGTAGGAGTGAAGAAGATTATACTGAAGATGGATGTGGGAAGACTGAGATGGTGGGGACATCTGGAAAGGATGCAGCCTGATAGAATGCCGAAAAGAAGATGGGAATGGACACCGGAGGGAAGAAGACCGTGAGGTAGACCGAAAATAATTTAACTTGGGTAATAGTGGTGAGTCTTGTTTGAAGAAATTTTACCTGCAGACAATGAGATGGTTGAAGAGAAGAGGAGTGGTCTAGGAGAGAGATGTCTGGAGGAAGCGCCTGACAGGATGAAAATCCTTCCAGGGAGAGGAAGTAAGAAGTAAGTAAGTAAGTAATATATATATATATATATTTATATATTAAATATATATAAATGTTATAGAATATATATATATATATATATATAAGAGCAAAAAACATGGCCTTTCATTATACTTCAAATTGGATTTATTATCAAAATTAGTACATATATATTATTATTATTATTATTATTACATACATATATTATATATATATACATATTATATATATTATTATTATTATATATATATGTATATTATTATTATATATATTATTATTATATATTATTATTATTATTATTATTATTTATATATATATTATTATTATTAGTTATTATTATTATTATATTACATATATATATATATATATATATTATTATTATTATTATTATTATTACATATATATATACATATGAAGAAGAAGATATATATTATATTATATATATATATATTATTATACATGTATTTTTATTATTATATTATGATTTTAATTATTTATATTTATATTATATATATATAACAATCTAGTAAAATAATTTTTCATATTTATATGTATGTATGTGTTTAAATTGCAAGACCTTTTTTTTTTATTGTAATATCGATTGCATGCATTGAAACACATTCTGTAATTCGAACGACATGCAACTCTCTTAGATGGCAATATTATAAAATCGATTATCTTTTTTAAAATATGATATCTGATAGGATTACAATTACCAAAAAATTAACTCCAAGATAGTTAAAATTTTAAATATTATTATCCAAACCGTTAAAAATTATGAAACCGTTAAAATATATATAATTAATATATTACGGAATAATTTTTGTATATATATTACGGAGTAACCTTTTGTTGCATTTATAATTTTTTTACTATTTAGCTTTTTACACTACTGTTTTTTATTTATTTATTTATACGTGGGCGTTGTATATTCTTTACATCGGCAAATGGTTAACATATCTGTGGGATATGGTCTTGCCTTGGCTCATGCATTCTATATTGCTTCTTATTAGGTTTAACTATTTTTTAGCAACTTTAGTAGATAGATTGCTTGGTACAATACGGATCTCCTAGCTTTCGTTAGAATATATCTTACTAAAACTCTTTCAGGATAGTCAAGAATCTAATATCTAACGAAAGCAAGGAGGAAGTCTACATAGGGTAAAAAAGCTTAATAATCTTCTAAATCTGAATTATGTTAAATAATGGTTAATGTTTTTAATAAAATAATAAATAAAAATTGTATAAAAGTGAAAAGCCAATGGGGAGAATAATAATAAACATATAAAATAGTAGTGTTGAATCTAATAGCTTATACTTTAACATATATATAAATAATATATATATATAGATATTGAATATATAATATGATATATATAATAATATATATATAATATATAGTAATACATTAATATATATATATTATATAGGTAGATATTATATCATATAAAACTCCCCATCCCTGATATATATAGTATAAATATATATATATTAATTGTATATATAAACCATGACGATTTTGTTGTTGTTTCTTCATCTCTATTCCTTATCTTCTGTTCCCTTCTCCACTCTCGCTGTATACGGGGAAGCACAGAAGCCGGGCCTCCTCAAAGAAAAAAATAAGATATGAATGTAATAAAATAATTCAAATTTTTATTTAATACTGTTAAAGTAATGTTTAAAGTTAGAAAGAAGAATTTCATTGTATCAATTTATTTGGTTTTATGACCATTTTGTTCATTATAGTTTTACGAATTTCGATTGTCTCAGGAAGCATAATTTAATGCTTCAAAAACACTGGTTGTCATGGCAAAGATTCTTAATATTCTTATTTTGTTATTTTGAGGATTTTCCACCAAAGGCTCCTCTCGAACCGTGCATAAGTAATCTATATTAGATTAGCATTTAGGTATATAGACTTACTCTTAGCAAGAATATATGAAACAAAATAAAGAAAACTTTTTTTTAAAAATAAATGAAGAAAAAGAAATTCTGAGGAATTTTAGGACAAATATAGTACATCGACTTCAGTCTGCGATTTATTACTAATATATATAATTATAATATTATATATAATCTATTATATATAATATATATAAATCATATATATATATAGTATAGCTAAGTATTCTATATATAGGTACTATATATATATATTTAGAGAGAAGAGATGAGAGGGAGGAGAGAGAGAAGAGAGAGAGAGAGAGATGAGAGAGAGAAGAGAGAGAGGAGATGAGAGGAGAGAGAGAGAGAAGGAAGAAGAGAGACTTATACTAAACTTACTATATGCAGAACGGTAGTTGCAAATGTAAGAAGCGAAGAAAAAGTCCCAGATTGGACTCATTGCGGGGGCAACGCTAGTTAGAGACAACGTAAAGATTTTTAAGTTTGTGAATTAGAGCTGTATTTGGATCAAGCCCTGCAATCAGTTCTAGTTTTGACTCTAAACTGCAGGAGATAGCTCATCGTCCCTGCAATGATGAGAACTGTGTTGTCAATTAACATTAAGAATGACATAGTTGGTTTTGTATATTGGTGAAATTATTGTTACTACGGGATGATATACAGAGAATGAAAGGGAAAAATCAAGGAAAGAAGAAAAGATCCCGTACGAAACGGCAAGGAAATTAAATTAATAAAGTTTTATTTTTATTATTATAAATTTTAAAAGATTGTTATTGACAAGTATTTTTTTATAGGGATTGGACCTAGAGACTAGGCAACTAACAGTAATCGTACTCAGAGATAATTCCCAGGTTGGGTTACGAAAAAGATGATAATTAGTGCGACGCGGATGATGAGTTCAAACGAATTGGAAACAGCAGTTAATAATCAGTGTTCTCTTGCCTGCTTAGAACCAAGTTGGAATTAGTTAAACATCGCCTAAATTGGATATGAAAGTAACACTTATTTGGGATTAAATGTATTAAGTATAGATTTAAGAAATTGTAGTAAGTAACCGTCCATATTCTTTATTACAGTTTGTTCTTGGTATTTTACTCATGTTGTTGCTCATAAATTTATCACTTTTTATTGCGAATTATTGAAATTTAACTTATCAGTCCGAAGATTAAACAGGTATGTGCTTTATTTTGACGTTAAATTTCCTCGTTGCTAAATATATCTTAGGTCTCACGAACATTACCATTGAATTAAGTGAAGTGAGAATTACCAAGTTATAAGGATTTTGTGCATTTTATAATGAATAATAATTGTAAAACCTTTTTACTCTTTAATGTTAGGCTTGATTAGATTAGGTACGATATTTTAAAATCTTTTTCCTTTACGTTTATTTATATATGAAAGGTTTAAATAATAAAGAAATTTTTGTTTACGATAATAATAGTTTGTGAAAATATATTAAAGAAATTTTCAGTTGTTGTGAGAACATTTTGCTTTTTAATGATTGAGTTGTTAAACTTGCAGGTTGGATGATTGATTTGAGTTGTATTTACAGAATCATGAATCAGATTTATGAAAGAAAACAGTCAGATTACGTACAAGTATATTATATATATTATATATATATATATATATATATTAATATAATATATAATATGATATATATAATGATATCAATATATATACTATATAATATATATAATATATATATGAATATATTTGAAGTGCACTCCCTCATTTTTCTGGGTTCGAGCGCACTTGGAGTATATTAATATACTATATATATATATATATATATATAGTTATATATATATATAAATATATATATATATTAGTATATATATAATATATGTACTATATATAGTACTATATATATACTATATTATACAGTATATTATATATAATATATAATTATATACTATATATAATATATTACATATATATATTTATAATAGTGTATATATATATATATTATATGTATATAATATATATATATATATATATAGTATATATTATAAATAATATATATATATTATATAAATATATATATATATATCTGTAATATATAATATATATATATATTATAGTATATATTATTATTATATATATACTTATTATATATATATATATTATATACTATTATATATATCATATAAGAATTAAAATCTATTAGGTATGAGGCGGGTGGCCCGGATCGCATTCCTCCCGCGAATTTTGGGGAGTTGCTGTTCCCGAGTGGCCCTCCTCGTTCACACTTATTTCTCTATGTCTCAATATAACCACTTTCCTCTCTCAGTTTGGAAGTTCTCTACGCACACTGTCCCAACCGTATTTCGATAAAAAGGAAGCCCTCTGATCCTTCTAACTGATCGCCCGTATAGCTTCACCAGTGTTTATCGTAAGATCTTTGATTTGTGAAACGCGAGCTTCTTAACCTCTCATTTCTTAGACCAATTCTGAGAATCTTCATTTCTTCTTTCCGACTTCCCAGTACGGTCTTTCGTGTTCGAGGCACTCTACTGGTGATATAATTTCCTATTTAACCGATTTAGATTTTTCCGCCCCTAGGAACTACTTGGAGACTTGCGTGTGGTGGCGCTGACATATCCAAAAGCATTTAGACCGAGTATGGCACGCGTCCTGCTCTCCAAGCTCCCTCCTTTTGGTTTTCCCTCTCTCTTTGCTTACTTATGTCTAGTTTTCTTTCAAATCGGCTGTTGTTGATATGTTTATGGGGCGACTTATTCCTTTTCTGTCAATAGTGTGTGTTTCTCTCAGGATTTTCATCTCCGACTTTATTCTACTTTTCATTAAATGATCTTCTCACCTTGAACTAACTCTATTCATTAATTCCGATGACTCGGCTCTTCATCTTCAACTCATTTCAATTTGCTCCCTCTTTTACTTCTAGAATTGGCCTTCGTGCTTAATCTTATCCCGATTTATTCATTCGCTGATCTTGATAGAGCATTTCGGGGGGTGACGTCTAAACCTTGTAATTCCATTCTTTAAAAACTCAACTTCTTACAAATGTCACTTAGAACTTCTAACTGGTCCATATCTCTTATATCGACGTGGTCTCTGTTCTCTCCTGTTGAAATATAAACATCCTTGGCTCTAACATAAACAAAAAAATGTTTGGAAAAACCTCAATCACAACGGGTTATAAGGATTGACTACGAAAAAGTAGAACAAGCAGAGTAATTTTTCTGTGCAGTAGACTGCGAACTATTTTTCCTTTCCATTTACTCGTTATACAAGCGTGCTCAGTCCGCCCTTGTGTAGATGGAGTATGTTCATGCATCTGTGGGGGGCTCAGGTTTCACCCGCTTGTTGGATAGGTCGATCAAAGGACAAAAAAGACGTATATAACATGTCCGTTTCTTTCTATTCACTTGACCCTCTTCTTATGCGCTGATGTTAGTGCTTTATCTTCTTTTTATTAGTACCGTAGCGGCAATGTTGAGGAAGCTTATCAACTCGCGTCGCCACCACTTTAAGACGCCACTCTTAGCACAAGGGGTGCTGTATATGTACATTCATAGTTTATTGTGTTAGATATGTTTGAAAAGTTCAGTCTTGATAGGTTATCCTTTTCTTTAGCTGCCACCTTGTTACGTAGGAATTTCTCTTCCATCTTCTGTTTTTCCTACTCACTCTCTGAAGTCTCCTCACTTTAAGCCGGTCTGTGTCATCTGGTTAATTTTGCGTGGTAGTGAAGTTTTGTTTATTTTAACACCCTCTCCTTGAATATTGCCCTTGAGCGGTGGTGATAACTGTTAAAACTTATATATATTATATATAGTATATACTAAGTATATATATATACTATATATATTTTATATATATATATATATAGTATATTATAATATATATAATATTATACTATACTAAGTATATATATATTTATATACTAATATATATATATATATAGGGCGGCGTGTGAAAATTAATATATATATAATATGATATATATATATATATATATAATACGTAATAATATTATATATATTTACAAGTATATATACAATTATATTATATATCTATAATATATATATTATAATATATATATATATATATAGATATCTATAGAATAGTTATATATATATGATATAGTGATATAATATATAGCTTATCTTTACAGTATATTAATACTATTTATATTATATATTATATATTAATATAAGATCTACATATATTAATATATTTATATATATAGAATTATATATATTATATAGTATATATAGTATATAGCTATTATTATTAATATATATATATAGTCCTAGTCATCCTACACAACTCGTAATAATATATATATATATATTATATTACTATATTATATTATAGTATATATATAATATATATAGTTAGGTATATATATTGATAATGTACTATATGATCTATAGTAGTTCGATATATTAATAGTATATATATATATATAGTATATATATATATATAAATATATATATAATATAATATAGTATATATATATATATATATAATATAATCATATAACTATATTACAAAATACTTATTTCAAAGATATAATTGGGAATACACAGTTGATTATGAGATTTGTTGACCATTCGTGCACCAGAGCTGGCGTTCTCCAGTTCTGACCATCGATTAATTTTTTTTATTCAAGTCTCACGGGTGAGAAAATTCGTTCACAAACATTTTCAGAAGTTGTTGTACATCTACTATCAATCATTTTCAAAAGTCTTAATTTCGCAAGAAGAGAAAGCCTTTACATTTAAAAAGAATAATTGCATTACAATGAGGATTTATACACTGAAAAGCAATTATAAATACACATGCAATTCGCTTTAACATAATCGATAGCCTTGCTATTTTGAGTTCTAAGATGAAATTATATTTTGTTATGTTTCGTAAATTTGCAAAATGTTTCATTTCTAAATAAATTGAAAGGATTTTATAGTTCCTTTATTTCAAGTTTTAAAGTACGGTATCTATAAAATCAAACTATGGTTTCAGATATTTCTTTTCCAAACTTATTTGTTAATTTGGATCAAATTTTACCACATACGACATTCACACAGAGTTTTAGGAAGTTCTTTGAATTATCATAGAAAACAAAAACCTTCCCTGAAGAAAGGAGGGAGGGTCAACTAATTATATTACCAAAGAATTGTACCTGGCTTGCTTTGACAATTAGAGGGAGATAGCATTGCTCGTACCAATTAAAATTTTAACAAGATTCATCTTGAAAAGAATAAGTAGGCCAATCTATATAATTTTGAAAAGGGAACAGGCAAGCTTCGGAAAAGGAAGATCGCTTGAGGACGAGATTAAATACCATGAGGATAATTATTGAGCAGAATATTAAATGCAACCCCAGTATCTATATGACTTTTGTGAACTTTGAGAAGACATTCGAAATTGTGGAAAGAAACAAGAAAGGAAGGTGTACTAGAGAAAAATATTAAATTTCAAGAGAAATGTGTTTGGAATATAAATGTAAATTTCAACATGATGTGTCAAATGGAGCCTGCTTCAATAGCATTTTCCTGAAGTGGTGAAACGTTAGTTGATATATTAGGAAGCAGAGAGAGGACAAATTTCTAAGAACCACCTTACCAAAAGACGGAGGATCAAATTATATGTAAATCATCTGGTGCTACAAAAAGACGAAGGTAATCTAAGAAACGTCAAAAATTCAAATGGCGATAAATGGACATTGAGAATTATATTAAGGAAAGCTAAAATAATAAAGTAGAGAGAGTATGCATATGGTGGAGTGATATAATACTGGAAGGAGATGAAGAATTTCTACAAATTTGACTAGGACTTTAGTACCTCCACCACTTAAATTTTCAGTGGACTCTGGTTGGTATTTCAAAGAATTCTTGAGAGAATTTGAAGTCTACTGTTCCCATACATACTCACGGGTACCAATCAAATCAGTGTTATTGTACGTTTGTGAGTTTTGAAATGTTAAATAAAATGCAGGATTCTGTTAATAAGTGTTTTAGGAGAATTTTAGAAGCAAAATGCCCAAAGGTAATTTCAAATGAAGATTTTGTTGAATAGTACCGTGCAGGAGAAAATTGAGAGATATTTGGAGGACGAGGTGGAGATTGGAGAGATACAATTGAAGACTTCAAGATCTTGCGGAAATTGTGCTGAACTGGAATCCCCAATATTAGATTCCATTATTGTTTGAGTGGTAGCCTTTATAATGTCCTCTTCTTCCCGCGACTAAAAAGATCTCTAGTGACATGCCCGTTTCTGTTTATAATACGAGGTCCAATCTGAAAACTCACAGAAACCCTAGGATTACTAGAGAAAACGAAGTTTTGATATAAAGATTGTGTATCCCTTTGCCAACTTTTCTGATCTTTTCATATCTACTGCTTATCAACCGTATTAAATGTGTTTTGCTGTCTCCGAAATAATTCACTTTTTTTTTTGTTTTTTTTTTTAATGTTTTCTGACCTGTCCGTTGCCAGTCAGACTGGGAACGTGTGTTCTATAATTGCTCATGACTTGTTGCTTGCATTGTCTGAGCCGTTCTTTCATATGTTTTTTTAAAAGGTCAAGGAATGATTCCCAAACCATTAGGGTAGTATCAGCATATTTGTTAGAGTAAGGGGATCTTCTTTAAGACTGTCTGGTACACCTTGGTGCATAGACACCCATATCAGAGAAACTGTTAAGAAGAACTAGTTGCTGCTGGATGGACCGGCACTCCCAAACCAACTTTGACATGCAACTGTATGAATTTAGAGCTCATATAACAACCTAATTGTTTTTTTTTTTTTGCCACGACAATTTTTGCTCTTCGCATCACTTTATTTAAGTTCATCAGGGCATATACCAATATGAAATGAACTTCACCTTGAAAGATAGTGGGAGATGCTTCCATTGTCATTATCTGTTTGAAGTTGGGCCCATCCAGGCCAACGCCATCCTCACAATCAATTAACGACGGCCCATCCGTAAAACATGTAATAGTTCCTGGATCAAGTTTTGAGGCCCCTTTTTCTCATATTTGATTCTCGGAAAATAATACTTTGAAATTTTCTCCGAAACATTTATTTCATCACATCATATCCATGTCGGTCATGTCCATCTTTATCCTTGGTATATTTTCGAGGATACGAAGATACGCGAGGAGTGTGTTCGTGAAGCAGAACCCCTTTTTGACTTAAATCCCATGGCCTCTCCATCTTCAAAGGAAGGAAGCCCCGTAGTGAATCTATAGCTACTGTAGGACAAGTGTGTATTGCATTTGTGGTCGCGAGGCATGCAAGACTTTGCAATTTTTGCTAAATATTCTGTGCTATTCAATGTTCCACTTTAAATCACCAGATCAGCAAGCCTAGGTGATGACAGGTCTGATGACAGTCAAATATATCCAATAGATTACCTTCAATTTCAGCCCCAATGCTTTCCTAAGATTTTTCGGCACGCAACCTTTTCAAAGACCCTTTTTATGTGTGAGTTCCACTTAAGAATTTGATTTGGGATTATTGCTCAAAGACATTTAACCTCAGTGAAGTGCTAAGAGCATTTTATCTATTTTTAGGAGCAACATATTCAAGTTTCATTCCCCTAATCTGCAATGCTACAATCTTCTTCTTTGGGTGGGTGTTTGTACCTCTGTCTCTGTACAATTTATGTGATACATTTAGGTAATTCTACATGAGTTATATTAGGATTTCTGTGTACTTCTTTAATAATAATTACAAGGTCATCAGAAAATCCTTATATTTTGATTTTCGATTCTCTAGGTCTGGTTATTAACTATTATGGCCCATTATAGGAGTGAAACTACCCTCAAGAACGGTAACCCTTTTGGTGATCGCAAACTTCTCAAACGTTAAATATGAGATGTTTTTAAGATTCGCTGTGTGTCCGGAAAGGAGACATTGCCACTTATTTTTTCCAATGCCCCCTTTCCACTCTTTACACTAAGCTGTTTTTTCCCCTGACCGTTGATTTGCCTGATTTATAGGCCGTTGGTTAAAATGAGTTCCCGTTTCTTTTGAAATGTTTACCCTTATATGATAGCCAAGCGCATCCTCCGTAGTCTTCAGCTAGTAGGTCGATGAGACCTGAGGTAAAATATAGAAAATCTCCCTGTCTTTGTGATAAAGAGAACCTATCATCACGTTTCTTCACAGTTTGGGGGATATTTCCATGAGACCTCCAGCAGCAGCGCAAGAACATTAAGTTTCTGCTGAAGCAACATCAGTAATATTCAAACTTCTCCAGGAGATGTATTACAGCGCAAGGAACTATACTATCTGTGCATTATATCCTATCATGGAAAGAAATTTGAGATGCGGAGATCGTTCTTAGAGTTATTTGTGTGTGAATGTATTTAGTATTTGAATGTATTTAGGTGGCGGGGGAAGGGTGAGACGTGCTGTATATACAGAGTGACGCATGATTCGAGTGCGCTCATTCAGAGTGGGAGTGCCAATGAGTGCCAAGGAGTGCTAAGTGAGTGCCACAATGAGTGCAAAGTGAGTGTCACATAGTGCCTAAACTGAAGTGACCAATTTAATATTTCCAAGTACTACTTTTCTAGCCTATTCTCCCTTGAAGCCCCGAATTAGCCTATAATTAGGAGTGATCTCCCTAGGTAATAATGAGTATTGAGAGAACCTGAGACTGGTGTTAATATTTTACATATCTGCTAGATGCTTCCTACTATGTAAGTTTAAGTTATTTTTATATAACACTTTATTATAAGCACTTACACTCAGCTACATTAGACACTTCCATATCACTTAGCTCAATATACATTCTTGTACTATTTCCAAAGTAAACACTAATCAATCGGACCCTCACAAAGGTAGGACACAGTCTGAGAGGACGTGTACATCTTTTACACAAGCAGGGCACATACAGCTTCGAATGAAAGTCAAATATTTCTGTCTCTGCGCATCATTAAAGCTTAAACATTCTAATTTCAAATTACAATTAAAATTTAATTACAAGATTTAACCAGTTAACATCAAAACTAGTATTGTCCTTCAGTATTATTTATATTTATCAATGCACTCTCTATCATTACTACATTTTTTTTATAATAATAAAAACGATCTTTAATCGTGCGAATGTACACTAATAGAAACAATTAGAGTAATCATTTTACTATGTCGAATAATTATTTAAACGACCAATACTTCTTCCCTATATATACATGTCATATTTTACTATTTTATCACTGTTACCTATTGTATATAACCTTTTTTTGTTACCTATACTTATATCAATCCTCTTCTACTAAGAGATTGTCAAGTAGCTAAAGAAGGCAACATACAATGCACAGATGACGCTGGCACATTAGTAAAAAAAATAACCATCTCTCACATTTCAATATATCTCTACTACTGATAATGTTCTGATTTTTATTAAGAAATAACATATATAAACACTTGACGACTCCTTCAAAACAGTAAAT
>JABUQX010089462.1:5000-22500 GCA_015478945.1 Trachelipus rathkii | reverse complement strand
AATTACGTCCTGGTTGTGAGTTCCGGACTCAGTCATCGATGTGACAGAAAAATTAGCTTGAAGGGGGTTCTCTGTATTTTAATGCAATTAGTCAGTGTTCATCATTCGCAACATGCTCATAACATAGAAAGTCAACACAAAGATACAGTAATATGTCTTTTATTTCTTTTCTCTAAGCTTCTACTTTACGAAAGTCAAATTGGAATTTGAAACCATTATTTATTATCAATAACGTTTTCGGTAATCAGAGCGGTTGTAGCTTGCTTTGTCGGCTTTCTCTGTCGAGCTTACATATTGTGATTGTTAGCACACATGTTGAGCAAAGCAATTTGTTACAATTTCTTGCTGTTTAAATTGTCAAACAATTGAGATCTTCCACATACAGACACCCTAATTAATATGAATTGCATAAAAAGTGAATATAAAATATTTTTACAACACTAAAAGTACGGTACAAATTATTTAACCGTTCGTGACAGAAGTTCTGGGAATGTTTCTTTTGAAAGAGGAACTGCAAAAAGTTTTATAAATGACATTTTCGTCAGGTCCGTGAGATAATTATTAACTGGCTCCTCCTGTCGGCTTAAATAAAAATCATGTTATTTTTAAGCAATCTCATGAGCACCGCTTAGACATTGTGCGATCAACCACTGGTGAACATTTTGAATTTTGGTGATTTCAAGTTTTCAACATGCCTATAAAGAATTTTAAGGTCTCTATTTTAGTATTTTTCCTCCTTATAATTACCTATAAAGAATTTTAAGGGCTCTATTTTAGTATTCTTCCTCCTAATTATTAAAAGTTGAAAAATATATATAATGTGAGGAATCTAATAAAGTCTATGAGGAATCAAAGTTGTAAAGATCTTTTATATACACATCTTTTTTATACGATACACATCCATTAGCGTAAATAGGAAATTTTTCAAGGGGGTCATGATCCCCTTTATCTGAGAATTTCAATAAAACCGTTATGAAATTTTTTATTCACTAAGCAAATTTCTGGGTGGGGGCAGTTGACAATATGGGGTGCGACAAACCCTCTATGCCTCCCATAGTTACGTCTATGTAATTGTTTAAAAATCATTGTAATCTCTCTTGTACATACACTACTAAACTAGTGATGTATGCACCATCCAAGAAACATCTATTGAAGTTAACATCCGTATTCTGATTCTCCCTTATGAAAAATGGATGTTAAAGATTATATAAAATGTATTATTATTATTATTATTACTATTTTTTTTTTTTTAGATTTTTTTTTTATTTCTTAAAGTTAAAACAACTGAGATTGAGATGGGGAGCTTTTGCTCGTTTTCTTGGAGGGGTGGGGGGTAGGCGGAACTGCTCTAAAGAGTTTCTTTACGAATCGAACCTGTGAACTTCGGCACACGAGACTGATTCGTTATCACATACGTTATGCAACTTGTATATAAATAATCAATAATTTAATTGAGTTTGGAAGTCCATTTCGCTAATTTTGTTACTTTTAACCGGTTTCACTTCTCATATTTTATTATCATTTCAATTCAAACTTTTTTTGTTTTGTTTTGTTTTATTTCTTAACAGGATTGAGTCGATATATATATTTTTTTGCGGTTCCTACTCCATAATTTTAAAATTTTTCTGCTCCAGCTCCGGCTCCATCATTTTAAAATATACCCCTTCGGTTCCGAACCCCTTTCCTTTATTTTTATAGTAAAGAATTTTTGTACTCTGGTTTCAGCTCTGAGCTTCGCAGCCTTGTTTCTTATCACGGAGACCTTCAGATGTAAAGAGCCTATTACATAAGCACAATCAATACTTTCAAGTAGGGTCGCGTAGTCTTTAAATATTTTTACTGGTGTCAAATTTGACTCCGTCTTCATCATAACAAATTTTCTCTTGCCTCGTCTACATCATTTTAAAGTCACAAGGCCACAGCTCCAGCTCCGGCTCCGGCCATATCATTTTAAGGCTACCCGGCCTCGGATACCTTTATTTTCACTTACAATTACAAATATGAAAATATTTTAATATATATTTTTTTTTGCTCCGGCTCCGGCTCCTCAGTCTGCTTATAAAAATTTTAAAAAACAAATGACTACGGAGATGATATAAATTTGTACGACTACGCTATTAATGGAAAAACGTTGATCATTGATGACTATGAACTCTAGACTCGAGTTGTATCAAATCCACTTTTATCCTCATTCGTACTAAAATGAAATTTAACATTCGCGTCCGAAATCTGATCGACAAATGTCCAACTCTGATATCAGATTCATCTATACACCATACTCCACTCCATCTCATATTTAATACAAATATTTACCTTTTTATTCAAAACTTGTGGATATAATTACTTCGCTGAATAAGCTGTTCTGTAATACGGTGTTTATTATACTTGTAGATTTTTGCTGTATTAACTATTAACAGTTAAATTATTATTATTATTATTATTATTATTATTATTATTATTATTATTATTATTATTATTATTATTATTATTATTATTATTATTATTATTAATTTTGACCTTATTAATAATACCGCACCCTTCCTATTTTCATGAAACTTTAATGAAATGTTTCCTATGAGGTGCGAAGAAGGGAAAACGTAAAAATTCCGTTAGAGATTACAATTGAAAAAGTTATAAAGTCTTCCAATGTCATTTATTACATATAAAATAGAAAAAATTAATCTAAGGATACAAATGCATGGCAAACGAACATTCATTACAGTGGCTCCTCCCCCATCTCCCCGCCCTGTGAGTGGTGATAGAACAAAATATTTCTTCAACAAAAACATTTAAATAAAAAATTAAAAAAGAAGTATATGGCAGAAAGATTTAAATTTACAGGCTTTAAATCTCAAATCGGGCGATGTTATAATTTTTTCAGGGTAATTTCTCAAGATTTTTTAACGTTTTTAATTAATTATTTACATCTTTTCAAACATTTCAAATAGCTACGTTGAATGAAAATCGGCAGAGGACGGTAATATTAACAGGGTCGACATCAAATGAAATGTTTTAAATATGAAACTTCTGGAGACTTCATAACTTTTTTCATGATTTTTTACTCCGTTTCTTAATTGGCTGGGTTTGGTATTAATTAGTAGAATTAGTGTTGTGAAAATTAAATTTTTGCCATTAATATATAATAAAGATGAAGTTATATATAAGAGCAGTATATATATATATATATATATATATATATATATATAAGTAGTTTATATATTTTTTTATATATATATATATATATATATAGATATATATATGTTGAGCAGTATATTTTTTTATATTTATATATATATATATATATATATATATATATATAATATGCGTATTTGATATTATTTATGCTTATTTTTTTTTATTTTTTATAATAATACTTTGATTTTGAATGATGAAATACAATTTAAATTTAAGTTCTTTTAAAAGTATTTGTTTTAACGCTTTATATTTAGTTTTGCAATATAACGGTATTAATAATAATATAAATATTGAAGGCTTATTTTTGTATTTGATGAAGCATCTATACTGTATGCATCCATTTCGTTGCAGAATGTTGCTCATCCTCTCCTTCAGGTTCCTCCTAGGCATGTAACTCCTCCTCTTCCTCTAAAAAAAATATCCTTTTAGAAATTTTGGAATTAAGTTCTCTATAATTAGTTTCGTTAATTGAGGTAAGTTTATTTTATTTCTATATATTTTTGTTTATTTATTTGCTTATTTAATTATATTAATATTTTTAAGTTTCTTGCTGTTGTTGTTGGTGTTGTTTTTTTTTTTTTAATTTTCGATGAATTATGGAATGTCATTTTCAAAAAAAGTATTATTTTAATAAATTGATGATTTGACACATAAAATTCGATCTTCTAATGAAAGCAAATTCTCGAAATCTTGGAGGGTGTTAAGATTTGTTTGAAGAACATAATGTGTAAGTTTGCCGCTTATGTACACTGGTATCAACTTTGACCACCTTCAAAGTTTTCAATGCCTAAAGTACGAGATGTGTTGGGGAAGTTATAACCCCCGCTTGTAGTCAGTTTCATGAGATAAGTTTTATATTCCCATGCAAACATTTTAAGTCTTTTTTTTTTTTTTACTCAAAAGTACAAATTTGCGCATTCTTGGTTTTGGAATTGGAACTGGATTGATATAATGTCATTACTTTGTATCGAAAGCACAACGTTAGTGAGTATGTGCGGTGACTCAGCGCATACACCATATTTGCATAGTTCTAAATTTGCAACACCATTGTTGATTCGACCAGTGACACGTTTTTTTTTTTTGTTTTTTTTATTATACAGAGAATGGGATTGTGAAATACAACGTACTACAAGTATATTTTAAAATATTACATATATATTTATCTATTGATATTTCTTGTATTGCAATTATTATTATTATTATTATTATTATTATTATTATTATTATTATTATTATTATTATTATTATTATTATTATTATTATTATTATTATTATTATTATTATTATTATTATTATTATTATTATTATTATTATTATTATTATTATTATTATTATTATTATTATTATTATTATTATTATTATTATTAAACATTTGGTGTTTTATATACTTGTATTTGGATGAAATGAACTCCGGACAAATAATAATAATAATAATAATAATAATAATAATAATAATAATAATAATAATAATAATAATAAAATGTTAGCAGTATATATATATATATATATATATATATATATATAGATATATATATATATATATATATATATATATATATATATATATATAGATATATATTATATTATATATATATATATATATATATATATATATATATACTGGTATATATATATATATATATATATATATATATATATATATATATATATATATATTATATATATATATATATATATATATATATATATATATATATATATATATATATCGAAGCGATTTATTCTATCATTCACTATCTATATAACGTTTGTATAATAATTCTAAATATTTTTGATTTTGAAGGCGTGCAATCATGAACGGGCCCGTAGATGGACTCGAGTCCGTGTCCTTGATGCAACATAGCATCGGAAGAAGCTACACCACCGATTCCGGAATGAATACGAAGGAGGAGAACGATTTCACCTCTCCTCAGAAGGACTCTGAGAGGGGAAGGGAGGGCAAAGAGGAATTGGATTATATGGAGAGTGATGCACCTCTTCTCTCACAATTCCACGAAGATGTAAATTCAGACAAGCAGGATATATATATATATATATATATATATATATATATATATATATATATATATATATATATATATATATATATATATATATATATATATATATATATATATTGTGATATCTATATCCTCAAAATTTTTAAAATATTTACATATATATATACATATATAAATATATATAGTAGATTTAGATATATAAGAGAAGCTTAAACATTACAGTATATATGTTATCTATATATTCCAGCAGAAGATGTATATATATATATATATATATATATATATATATATATTAGTGATGGGACAATTAATTGTCACCGTCATTGGCAAAATCGGCATATTTTTTCTCAATCGTCTTCGTCAATTTCTGCCGATTATTTTGCCGATTAAGTGAGGAAATATTACGCCAGAAACTGGAGAAAGATTATGTTTCTGCATCATAATTTAAGAGCTCTAAATTTAAAGTACTAGAAATTTGTATGTCTGTCCATGTTCTCGCAATATTAAAATTTTTTAAAATCAATGTTTTGAAGGTACTTACTAAATATTAAAATTACATAAAATATTAAGTTGAAATATAAGGAGCATGTGTGATTTTAATATTAAATAAATCCTTATTATTAATCAAGAGAAATTATTAGTATTATTATTATTTCATCTAAACTTCTCCAGAAGAAAAATCATATCCACTTCTCAGAAAGGGTGTCCATAAGTCCGAAAAACTCTAAAGTAGGGGGCTTACAGCCATCCTGGAGGTTCAAAGGTAAGAGCGTCGGACTTTCCTCTCAGAGTCGCTTCGTCGGATTCTCTTTCCTTTGAAAGGTAAGAAGAAAACTATTCCTGTCGAGATCATTTCTTCAGGACTTAAGAGCTTTGTTGAAGACTTGTATTTGTATATTGTTGCAATATTTCGCCTCCGAACTCGAGGCATCTTCAGGCAGAAATGAAATTAATTTGTGGGAATGGCTATTATGAATATTTTGTTAATAATTCCACAATATAATAAAGCGATGTTATAGCCAAAAAAAAAATTAAAATTCAACATATAAAGTAACTTCACAAATGTGTCAAAAAAGTTCCATAAAAAGACACAACAGAAAATATTTCATCTAAACTTCTCCAGAAGAAAAATCATATCCACTTCTCAGAAGATAATTTAGCTTTCGCCTTACATCATTATCGTAAAGCCTCTTCAGAATTTATATAAAGGAAATTATAATTAAATAATTAAACAAAGGGAATTATAATTCCCCTTAAAAAGTTTTTAAGCCTCCAAAATCCAAATTGCATAATACCCATTGCATTTACAAGATTCCCTGTCATGATTGCCAAGATGTCTACATAGGTGAAACTAATGACTATCATAGAAGAATTTATCAGCATAAATCGGATTTAATTAATGACTCCACCAATTCTGCTTTAACCACTCGTCGGTCCGAACATAACCATAAAATCAATATAAAAGAAGCGGCTCCCATTTTATTTTGTAATCATACTTAGAAAAGAAAAATATTAGAGTCAGTAATCATCTATAATTCAAAGAACTTTAACAGGATTCCTGGAGACATAAAACTGGATGATATTCAAAATTCCATATTACTTACTTTGAACATTTTGGGAAACATCAAAAAGAAGGATAGTTAAAGAAATAACCAACCAATTTTTAAAAATAATATTTATTTTATATTCATTAAAATATTTCCTTTGTTTAAATTCTGAAGAGGCCTTACGATAATGATGTAAGGCGAAAGCTAAATTATCTTGTTATTAGTGTATATTTTGTAAATAAATTAAAGTCGTTTTAAATAAATTTTAATATTGTGACAAGAAAAATTATATAAATGTATTAGTTAATAAAAATATTATACATGCCAAGGGTATTCTACCTACATAACAAAGCAGTTTACGTTTTAAGTAAAGTTTTCAGTATATATATATATATATATATATATATATATATATATATATATATATATATATATATATATATATATATATATATATATATATATATATATAACATATATATATATATAATATATATATATATATATATATATATATATATATATATATATATATATATATATATATATATATATATATATATATATATATATATATATATATATATATATTTATATATATATATATATATATATATATATATATATATATCTTAGGGGCGTGTTAGGTGTGAGAAGAATTGATAAAATGAGGAATGAACGTATTAGAGAGTTATGTGGTATGAAGAAAAGGATAAATGAGAGAATAAATGAAAGTACGTTGAGATGGTTTGGTCGTGGAAAGGATGAACGATAGTCGGTTGTTAAGCGGATGTATAGTGGTGAGTTTGTTGGGAATCGACCGGCTGGGAGACCGAGGAAAAAGTGGATTGAGTCAGTAAAGGAATGTCTGGAGGAGAGAATAAAGGTGCATAATAGGAGTGAATGGCGGGGTTTTGTGAGGGGGTGTGGTTGTGGCCCACCTGGGCCAGGGGATGAACCCTACACTGACGATATGCCATAGTAAGGGTTCGTCGCGGTCCCATGTAGCTCTAGGGTGGATTTTCTGACTGCGACGAGTTCTCACTAATAGGTATAGAGGGGCGGTAAGGCTGGGCATTCTTTTCGACTTGTGTTATATTCTTCTACTACTTTTCTTTTCCGATGCATGTCACGCACCTTAATCCCAGTCTTGGGGAAAAAGAAGATGAAGATAAATATATATATATAGAGAGAGAGAGAAAAATAATATATATATATATATATATATATATATATATATATATATATATATATATATATATATATATATATATATATATATATATAGGCTGGAATGGGAGCATTTCAGCGCATCCTTTTGATGGTAACTGGACTGGGGTTAGCAGCAGATACCATCGAACTGTTCGTTGTCGCTTACGTCATTCCCTCTGCCGAAGTGGAACTTTGCATGTCTGGAAGAGACAAAGGATGGCTTGGTAATTGCAGCATCTCGTAGGAGGACCAGACCACGGTTCTTCGATCGTGATTATAAATTCCATCCGTTTGACTTTCTTTTTTTTATTTTCTATTTGTTTCATTAAAATTTTGTATTGTGGCCTATCTTTTTCGTTGCTTAATATTTTTCTTTAATATATATTTCTTTAGTTGATAGTTTTTAAAATAACAGAACATGATGAAGGAAATCATAATATATATATATATATATATATATATATATATATATATATATATAGGGTATATATATAGTTAACATATATATTTATATATATATATATATATATATATATATATATATATATATATATATATATATATATATATATATATATATATATATATATATATATATATTATAAAGCTGCGATCACGTTCGTTGGGATGATGATTGGTGCTATGATATGGGGAACATTAAGCGATACGATTGGTCGCCGTCGAGCTCTTCTTTCGGCGCTTTTCGTGAACGCAATATTCGGACTAATGACGGCATTTATGCCCACCTACGGAATCTTCATGACAACTCGACTTTGCTCTGGTATTGGGTAAGTTTAATTCCCTTTAAAAAAAAAAGTCATTTTATAGTAAACCGTGAATAGCTCTTTTTCATTTAGACAATTTTTTGATATTTGTTTTTTTACTGTAAAATTTTCCGTTCTTTATGGAGTCGACGACATTCTCATTTATTATAATCATTTTAAAATTATTACTTAATATTTAATTAATTCAAAACCTAGGGGATATTTATTGCAATCAGTTCTCAATTCATAATTTCACTGTACGGTCCTTAAAGATTACTGTGCGATCTAATTGCGCAGTCACTCACATACTTTAGGTTGAGCTCTTGTCTTAAGTCATTATTAATACTACATTTTTAATATATTTAATAAATTTATAGAGTTGGAGGAGGAATTCCAATCGTGTTTGCATATTACTGTGAGTTTATTGCACGAACAGACAGAGGTCGCCATTTATCATGGTTGTTAATCTTTTGGGCTATTGGTGGTGTTTTTACTGCTCTAATGGCATGGGCCATAATTCCTAGAACAGGTAAGCTATCCATTATTTTTCTATAACTTTCCATCTCTTTTTTTATAGTTTTATTTTTTTAATATGTAAATTAAAATCTTAATAATGAATAACAGTTGAAGAATACTAGTAGTTTTACAGATGTCAACATGGAATCTTCTTAAGCATAAAAAATTTGTTGAAATTATGTTTGTTTTTAGTGTATGTTCTAAAATCTAAATAAATACTTACTTTTTTTATTGTATGTGAAAATATAAATCAATATTTAAATTTAAAAGTTTATTCATTAATTGCGGGTAGGGTCATTACAATTTATTTAGATCAATCATTTAATGGAATATAATCTTTGCAAATTTTATACTTTTACGGTCCGCCAGACTTCATAATTGTGGCGAATCAGCTTATACATTTTCATTATAGCTATATACTAACTTAGAATCTTAAAATCGTCAGACTTCATAATTGTGGGGAGAATCAGGTCGTACATTTTCATTATGTATACTAACTTAGAATCTTAAAATTAATGAATATCTAATCTCTTGATTTAATAAAGTTTTGCACATTGTTCGCGGAGATGTTTCGCCCAATTATTCAGGACATTAATGTTCATTAATATTCATTAATATTAGTCGAGTTTCCAATTATAGTAATGCAGCTTTTTATTTGGAAATAGTTTGTGTCTTTAGCAGAATATTTATTATTATTATTTGGTTTTAATAAATCTGTGAGCCTGAATGAGGCGAGACTTTGTTTTTCCGAAAGACTCGTTTATAAGTTTTACTTCTTGTGAAGTTAGATTTACGTATTGTTTGTCAACTTAATATATATATTTATGTATAAAATGTTGTCATTTAGTGTATAGATTTTGTACTGTATCAATAACAAACCCAGCAAGAAATTCCTGTAGGATTCCATCAATTCCTATCTTAATTAAGGTAGGAATCGGTGGAATCATACAGGAATTTTTTTGCTGGGTGTACCGGCATCGTTATCTTTATCAACTCTCTCTCTCTGAGCTCTCAATCATTCAGAAATTTTAACTATTTTGTTTCAATGAAATTGAATTTTTCTGAATTTTTAAATCATTAATATTCTTTTTTTATACTCTAAAGGGATCACAGTGGTTCTGGATGAACAACATCATTTTAGTTCATGGAGAATGTTTTTGGTAGTATGTTCTCTACCCTCGTTTGCTGCTGTTATTGGGTTATATTTCATGCCTGAATCACCACGGTTCTTGCTAGAAAAGGGAAGAGACGTCGAAGCTATGATGGTCTACAAGGTAATCATACAAATGTTCCGGATTAATCTTTCAAATCGCCATTATTATTATTATTATTATTATTATTATTATTATTATTATTATTATTATTATTATTATTATTATTATTATTATTATTAATTTTTTTATGAACCGAATTTTTCGACAACGTAAAAAACAAATTTGCCGAGCTCTACTCGCCCATTGGCAAGCCTGAATGCTTAGGTTCTGTCGAAGCGTAGTATCATTGTTTATTATTATTATTATTATTATTATTATTATTATTATTATTATTATTATTATTATTATTATTATTATTATTATTATTATTATTATTATTATTATTATTATTTTCCTTTTCAGAAAATTTTCAAATGGAATAACTCTCATAACCCGAAAGCAGAATACCAGTTAACTGAGTTGGAATTGCCTTCGGGAACCCACAGGCCTCTTCGAAGCAACGTCCAACATTCTCCCGACAAAGGTTTCATCACAGATCTTCACTACAGTTTTAATCAGGTAATAAAATAATAAAAGTTTTAAGTATAAAGTTTAAAAATGATATAAAGATTAACCTACACTAACCCTTAACATAAGCCAACGCCAGATGAATAAATACATCAATGAGTACGAAATTGCTCAATCTATATGAACGCACTTTCAACGCCTTCATTTACCTGTTTAAATGGCGTTTGCTCATCGTATAGAAGGGAACTAAAGAGTATATGAGGGAAAGTAATAATGAGTAAAAGGAACGAGAAAGAGAGGAGGAAGAAAGAAAATGATGAATAAGATAAATAAATAAATTGGAAAGAATGATAATTTTAATAAATTAAAAATATTAGTATTTCCATGTGAATGTCTATATTTCCAAAATTATTAATTAAATTGGTAAATATTAGGATAAAAACATTTTGAAAAATACATTTTCTTCTATGCTGCATTTTGGTAATGGATGGAAAATAGTTCTGGAGTTTGTTTCTACAACTTTTCACTCCTCCGTACATTCATACAACAACCATTCTCCTGGTTTTGTGGTTTACTTGCGCTTTTGGGTGAGTAACTGACCTACTTTATGTCCATAGATAAAGATCGTGATTTTCTTTTCATTTTTTTTTTAATTGTATTTTCAGTGTCACCAGCACCAAATACGAACAAGCATTACATCATTGCAAATAATTATTTTTTAATATTATATATTCTTTCTTTCTTTCTTCATCTTCCCTTTTCCCAAGACTGGGAGAGGTAAGGTGCGGTCGCTAGCAAGTGAACTACGCGAATAAGGAAACAGTAGCATGAAGTACATAGAAGATATATATTGACATAGTCAATGAAGAAATACCTCTAGGTCGCTTTACCGCCCCCTCGCTCGTACCATTAATTCAGTAAGAAATCGTCGCAATCAGAAATCCAACACGTAATGAAGCGCTTCGACGGTATCACTCACTATCTAAACCTCAGATACAGTTGCTTTAGGGGTTCATTCCCTGTTCTCCAGATGGCACCGAAACACATAGTCCCGCTTACAACACCCCGCTCTTCTCTACTATCATGCAGTGTCCCTTTCTTTCTCGCCTTCTGCCAAACTCACATTTCTCTCCTGGCAAATACATTTTTTCCTATATACTGACTCAATCCACTTTATTTCTTTCCGGCTCACTCTCCCAGCTCGGATCGGGTTCCTGACAACACACTCACACTATTTAACATTCTGCTTTCATTACACCAACCCGACTTATCATCATACCCTTTCTCAATTGTATAACCTAAAACTACATCACACATACTCTTCCATTTATTCTCTCGTTTACCCCTTTCTTCACACCACAGCAAGCTCTCTAATACGTTCATTTCTCATTTTTATCAATTTCTTCTCACACCTAGAACGCCCCTAAGATTGTCCATCTGAATACACTGAACTTTAGAACTCGACTCACTTTTTCGACCATAGTCTCACTACTATACATTAACACAGGATAATAACAACCCCCATACCCTCATGTAAAGACCCTAGCGCACTCAAAAGTTAGGTTCCCTTTACGTTCCACCAAACGATTTAATATGCACCAGCCACCGTTGCTCGCCATTCACAACTTACCTAACTACACTCTGCTAATCCGTTCCCTCTTGTCATCCAACATATATCCTAAATATTTAAACTCAGATCTTTGTTGCTGCCTGCTCACCATCTAACATAACTTCACACGAGAACTGTCCTCACTTTACAACCGTAATAACCTTACTCTTATCCACGATGTTGACTTTAAACCCCGTCCTATTTAACAAGCTTACACCTGCCGAAATCTGCATCTACCAATCCTCTCAAACGATTTCTTCAGATTCACCAACACAAAACCAAAGTCAATCCGCATATCATTAATATTAGTTAGTGAGCACTCCTCCAACTCACTCCATTTCTCCATCATTAACTTAAACACCATTTATCCTGCTCACCCCATGCTCTAATTCTTATTCAATAACCTTCCATCCATATAAAAAATTGAATAACCAAGGGGAACATACATAACACACCCTTGCCTCACTCCGCTTCCTATTTAATCCCACTTTTAAACCCATACCTCACCCTGTTTACACCATTTTATGCGACCACACGCTTCACTATTCGTCATTCCAACGTTGATCTCTATTCAGAGGAGGTCCGACCACCACCATCCAGTACATTAACTAAACACCTGCCATATGGTGCTTCCCTAGTGTAATCCTAATCATGCGGCCTGAATTGCAAATCTATAAAACCTAAATACAATTTATTTCTTTCTTCTCCCTCAATTTTCTCATATCATTTCAGGCTTTCAAATGTAAAGATTTGGACCCACATATCCGATCTACCACTTCTAAAACGCACACTTTGATTGCTTCACTAATCAGTTCCTTTAGTCATCTCGACGAACTCTTTTCACTCCAAATAAATACTCATCATATTAATCTTCCACCTACAGCATCTTCGGTAAAACTAATTCCCGGTTATAATTTCACAAGTTCTCTTATCCGCCTACCCTGTATATTATATAAGTAGTACGATACTTCTCTTCCTCCAATCTCTCGGAAGCCTATATACCCTGCCATAAACGCTTTGTTACACAACTCAAACCAAGGAATACCATCTCGCCTCTGTTCTTGATCAATGGTTCACTAGTAATTTCATCTATACCTGCTGGTTAACCATTCTTCAACTTTCTCACTCTACCATTATCTCCTCCCTTCTTACTAATGACCACATCCCAAAATACCTTTCCTTCTTGCCACCATCAAACCCACACACAACACTTCCACTATTACCTCTTCATTAATATAATATATAATAATATTAAATATATATATATATATTATAATATACTATATAGTATATATATAAGTATATATATAATTTATACTAATAATATATATATATATATAGAGTATATATATTAATAATATGAAGGATATATATTATAGTATATATAATATATATATATATATTATAATCATATTATAATAACTATATAAACTACCTTTTAACGCGGCTTATCCCCTAAGCAGGGGTAATGCACAGGGAGCGGGGACCACAGGATAATCGAACTTCTAAGGCCTGGCATATACCCAGTAAAACACATTCGCCCACCAAACGGGTTCGCAGTATCAAGAGATTTTAATTCCCTGGCGCCTGTGAAAAAAATAACCCCAGGTAGATAAACTTAACTCTACTTCCGGAGGATTTGAACCAGCGTCCTCTTGCAGGAGAGTCGGAGAGTCAACCTCACTGCCTCCACCAGCGTATATTATAATATATATACTATATAGATAGTATATACTATATAGTATACTATACTTCTAAAGTTATTGTTATTAGATATATACTATATATAGTATATATTATATTTATATAAAATATATATAGGCTATATATATATTGATATATATTATATTAGTGATGAGGAGCACTACTACTCGAAATTTTGCCGATGACGAGTGGACGATTAGAGCAAATTTTGACAATGACGATGAACGATTTAATTTTGAAAAAAACTATTTTAAAAATTTTTATTACTTCTCTCTCTCTCATCTATATATGTTATATATAATATATATATACTCATATAATATTATAAAATAATAAAAAAATATAGTATATATTATATACAATTATAAATAATTAAAATATATTAATTATATTAATAATTAATTATAATTATTATAATATAATAATATAAATAAATATAATATAATCAATTTATATGAAGAAATATTAAAAGTCTAATATAAAGTTAATATATATATAATATAAAAGCTATTAACTTTTAACTTGACTATACTGAGTACGATTATGAAGTATATGACAGTAAGCAAATTACTTATATTTTTTGAGGAATAAACTTGTAGAGTATGAAATAAAGAGCTGATTTTGTATTTTATAGTAAAATACAAGCGTAATCTTCTATACAGATAAAAGACATTAGAGTATTTCGGTATTTAATATGCATTTGTATATCCTATATGTATAAGTAAAGTCTTTATAATATAAATTTATAATAAAATTAATTCATAATATATATATGTTAGCACTAATTACCAATAGGTAAAAGACATGGACAATATTCAAGACTTGTATGCTTAGGAGAATTGTACTGGAATCTCTTTCATGAAATACTGTCTTTATCCTTTCATACCATATGATGGCGTAACAGTAAAGCCTATGTATAGAATATGATCCTGAGACCCATAACCAGGAAAGAATAGTATAACAGCGCTGTATAGGGACGAGAGGGTCAGGGAAGTTCAACCTCCCGAATATTACTATTTAGCGAGTCCAAGAAATTTGAATTCCCTAAGTCTCAATGAGGTAATAATAATAATAATGAATAATAGATGTAGTAATAATAATGAATAATAATAATAATAATGTAATAATAATTCAATCCAATTCAATAATAATATAATAATGATAATAAATAATAAAATAATAATTAATAATAATTCCTATAATTATAATAAATTAATAAATAAGTGTTGTAATTAATGAATAAATAATAAATAATAAATAATAATAATGAATAATATAATAATAATACATAATGAATAGTTAATCAATGAAAAATGAAAAAGTATTTATTATGTTAAATGGAGGAGACATGTTTGTGGTCGGTAACGATTTCTTAGTATTGTTCAAGTGCTGTTCCTCATCCTTGTATACACACCACCATTTTAGACCACGCGACTAATATTGTCAACTTGTTTCTAACAGGTTTTGCAAAAATATGATCCAGCAAATTGCTACCTCCAATAAAGAATATGAGGTTACATATGTATAAAGATTTAAAATTTAAGGAGGGAGCTTTATATCGCTTTTGAGGGGCCTTTCCCACTATGAGTCGATCATTCCTCTCTCACGCTAAATTTTTCTTTCCTTACATTCATTCCCTTCTAAAGCAATCTTCTTTCCCTCACTTAATCCATGAGTTTCGATCGTGCTGTTATTCTCTGGCCATTCAGGCTAAGAGACAGATGCCTATCGGGTGGTGGAAAATTTCTCGCGTCTCCTAATCACTCCTCGCTAATTCTTCATTCAGCTAGAATATCGTTGCAGGAGACACTGACGAGGCAAAGCTGGCTTCATCAAAGGAAAGGCTGCGTAACCTCCTTCGGTTACTCCTACTGACAAACTTCCTTCTCATCTCCTACAACAACTTCTGTAAATTCGCCTGTTCTCCTCTTACTCGATCTCAGGACTCATTGTGTTGCTTTAATTCACTTCTCTGCCGAACTGATAAAGGCTAATCTCTTTGGCCCCTCGCTCAACTATATTCTCGATGCTTCAATACTAGCACTTTCCCTCCCTCAGTGTGGGAAGCTCTCACATGTCATACCTATTCCGAAAAAAGGAAGGCCGCTCTAATCCTTCTAACTATCGCCCTCTAGATAGCTTACACTTGTATTCTATCTAAATCTTTGAAACCCTTCTCAACTCACTTCTATAGATCATTCTGGAAGGAACTCACTCCGATCTGCCAGTACGGCTGCTCGTGCTCACGAAGTCGTTAACCTGGCGATATTGACCATCACCCTACGTATAACCGCATACTGCTTTATCCTGATTGTTTACCTTGCTGCTTAGGAACTACCTGGCGGGAGTCACAACTTGTCGACTCGTGGTTGCGTAACAGTCTGTGGTTCCAGGCCTATGCTCACTCCGAACACCCTAACTTCCATCAGACGGAATGGACCTACTCTCCGTCTGACACGATACTCGCGCTCGGACGCGCAAGCAGCCAATGGCGACCGCCTGCCACTGCTTCAAGCTCCCCTCCTTTTGGGTTTCCTGCCTTCCTCATTGTTGAAAAACCTGGTCGTCTTCATCATAATTTTGTTCTTCAGTTGTATCATAAAATAGTTTTCCTCTCCTTGAAAATATTGTTCTCGAGACGATTGCGATTCATTTCCCGGCTCCGCCATCCTTGCATATGATGTGGGTTTAGGCTTCCAGGAATTTGATTATTCATTGGTGCTTTTTGTTGATAGTTTGGTCTATTTTGTGGTTTTACGCCCTTGTAATTCTGCCGCAAAATTCCAATTCCTTTCCATCTATTTTGCATAATTTTTCCCTTAATTTTATCAGTAATAGGAGCGTTCTTTAATGGAGTACTTGGGTACCATCTAGTCTCTTTACAATTTGAAGTAGACCCCCACTTGTGGGCAGTGTTGCACTTTCTACAGAAAGTGTTGAAAGGGCAATATAGTGTTGAGTGGCCACCTCTTTCACAATGGAAACACAGCATTATTATGGTGCTATGAGTTTTGTCTGTTTTGATAAGTGGGAGCTTGTTCCTTTGATTGATTTCCGAAGTGTCTTTGCTGGAAATGCTGATTGGAATGCAAAAAATCTTGACTCTTAAAAAAATTTTGATGTTTTTGTTGAAATTGTGTGGTTTTCTGAAAATTAAGATTCAGTTGGGGCATGATATTTTTAATGGGGTCATTTAGTCGGCCTTCAGATT
>JABUQX010089461.1:107500-117061 GCA_015478945.1 Trachelipus rathkii | reverse complement strand
TGGACATCGCGAGAAACAGCATTTGAATAGGAGGACGATGTATACTTTGTATGCCTTGTTGGGTTAGCCTAAAGATAATATTCTTTGTCGTCTTAATATTTGAATGTGGAAGAGGGGGGTAGTAGTATTGGTGTAATGATGTGTGCGTGATGTGTAGGTGGTAAAAGACTCTAAAATCTGCAGTTTAAACAATAACTATTTAGGCGATAATTGAATGAATTTAGTTCGTTGTGTCAATAATAAGTTTTATGGGTATAAGAAGAATTCAGTTTACCAAGCATAACGTTGTGGAGAGAGAGAGGATAGTCCTCAGTGTGATTTGAGAGAGAGAGAGAAAGTGGAGAGAGAGAGAGAGGAATAGAGGAGAGAGTTTTTTTTTTTTTTTTATTTTTTTTTTATGTATTTTTTTCTTATTTTGAAATGGAATGTTTTATTTAAATTTTTAGCAGGAAAAGCACCGTGCCCACAGGAGAATGAGAAGGGAAGATAGAAAGAGAAACACTGTCAATATGAGATTCAAAAAAATTAAAGACAAATAAATTAGAGGTATTAATAATTTAATGGGAATAAAAAAATCTCTTCTCATCGGTGCTTACAAATGAATAAGAGGATATTTAATTTCTTTTTTGGGTAAAAGCCTTTTAAGAATGTAGAATTAAGGTGAAAATGAACAGACATTGAGGGGTTTTAGCAAAATTGATTGAGGGTGAAAGTGTAAAAAAGCAGACTTTTCAAAAGGATAGTACTATTTTGATAAGCCGAGGGACTAATAAATTCTTGTAAAGCCTCTCATTTGTGATGGACGTATAATAGAGCATTCGCGAGACGATTAGAATAATTGTCAGAGTTTGACAAATTATCACTTAGACATCTCGGTGATTTATGAATGTACTCGGTCACACATTATAAAGAACGAAGGGAGTAATGACAAGGCGAACTTGAATAGAGTCTGGCGCACACTAAAGTGTGTCAGATTAGAGAGGATAGAATGTGAGAACGAGTATTGAAAGGGAGCTCGAGTTGCGAGATTTTGTATAAACTGGTTCATTGAGAATCCAACTTTTTTGGAGGAGGGAGAGTATGAGGAGAGGCTGAAAACTTGGGGGAGTAAGAGATGGAGAGAGAGAGAGAGAGGGAGAGAGAGTAAGTAATTCGTTGGGAAGGCCATGGGGAAATAGGAGGGGAGTTAGAAGAGGGGAAGAGGTAAAAGAGAGAGAAAGAGTTCATGAGTTAACCTGACGACTTGACGAAGACCGAAGAGAGGTATGAGATGATGTTTGAGACAGAGATTCGATGTACAGATGTAAGGAGTAATATAGTAGCGATACTAATGATATATAGTAATGAGTAATAGATATGAGATAGATTAAGAGTAAGTAAGATAGAGATAGAGGAGATAAGACGTATAATAAGTGCGACAATGAAATGAATAGTAATGAGATAGAGATAATGAGATTATATAGTAATTATAGGAGAGAGTGAGATGAAGGAGAGTAACCGTGGATAGTATAACCTATAGATGTTTTGTTGATGCGTGTTTGAGTAGAAGAGGAACAAAATCCCCTCGAAACCTATATATAGTAATAATAACGGAAATAATGAATACATATTAAAAATGTTTAGAAGTTAGGATTATCTTTTCAAAGATGATTTTCGTTGGGTGTGAGATGTGTGAGAAGAGAGAAAGTGGATGGCCAAGTCGGCCCCCTGGCCCACTTAGGATAGACGCCACAAATATTTTAAGTAAGCGTGTATGTATATATGATGTACAATGGAGAGAGTATATGAGAAATAGTGCTCTAATGTGTATTTGTGTATTAATTAGATTATAGTGTTAATGTGAATGTATGATTAGTGATTATGTGTGTTGTAGTGATGTTGTAATGAGTGAGAGAGAGAGAGAGAGTAGAGATGAAGAGAGAATGTGTTCTAATCCGCAAATAGTATAATGTATATATATAATAATATTGAATCATATTATATATAGTAAGAATATAAGATATATATATGTATATATAATATATAGTAAGAGATTAGAGAGATAAATGAAGTATAAAAATTTACATATTTTAGAAAGGGGAAATACCCAAGAGAGTGGCTGAACCGCTCAAGGAATACGACTCTTAGTCTTCTAATGGTCAAAAATTAAAATATTTAATAATATTTAATATTAAAGTTAAGGGAATTGATTACATTATAGGTATCTATTAACTCTTTCGAGTCTCGCAAGGAAAAGGTATATATGTCTAACAAATTAATTTTAATGCTATATATATATATTTTAATGATGTGTTTTGTTTTTTTATTTATTAATATTTATTTCCTGATTGCGCATGTTAAATAAAAATATAAGGTTATTTTAAATATATTTAAACAGTGCGACCTAAAGTCGAACTTTGAGTTAATAATAATAGACTTTGATCAGCTTATATACATCGTCTCAAATTTTATATATATTATATTACATTCTACATAAGTAATGTGGTAAAAGAAATCGAGGGGTAAGTGGGAACAGGCACTGTTGTGTCCACACCACCCTGGTTTGATGATCTCGCTACGAGTCACTGTGAAGGATGGTAGCAAGTAGCGGTTTGCTATTATGGAACTGTTTCTATATTGAATCCATGGCAACCGTGTTAAGTTTCTTTGGTCTATTGAGAGGTGTCGAGCGGAGAATTGGTATTGGGGGAGATGGTGAGGTGCTGTCCAGTTTGATGAATTAATGAGTAGTCACGTAGGTGGGAACGTCTTTCTCCATAAATGAATTGAATGATCAGGTTAATACTACGAAATAATCGCAAAATGTCCAGTTTATGTGGCAAAGTGTGACAAGTTACATTAATCTCTAAGGGAGGAGGTAAGAGGAAGGCAGTAAAATTCTTTACCTTCCCATTAATTTGTCGTTCATTTATTTAAACTATAAATAGTATTATCAAGGGCATATAAAATTGTGAGTAAGAGAGATGATTTAGTTATGTAGATTTAAGTAGAGGATATATGCTTAAATGTATAGTTGGTAACATCAACTTTATTCAAGAAGTAATAATAATATAGTGTGATTGAATACACTCTCCCTCATATATATTATATATACTTTATATATATAATTATTATTAATATATATTATATTAATATTATTTATAAATATTTACTTATACTTATATAGTACATTATTCTGAGTAACCTTTATGTTATTAATAATCAAGGTTCATATATTGATTTATTCTCTATATAAAATATTGATATTATATTGTATATTTAATAAAATTATCGGTGATGATAGTTAGGGATACCTTATGGATCCCCCTATGGAGACTAAAAAAAGTCACACAATGCGTCAAGCACAAAGCAGCTAAACTAAATATTAGTGTTTTAAAGTAAAGGTTAGATAAATAGCTATAGACAACACTTGAATATATAGATTAATGGATATAGTAATGATATAATAGAAATTATCCCGCAGGCTTTATCCACGGAACACCCAATTTTATCCTAGATAAATCTATGTATAGGTAAAGAAGAAAAAAATATAAGTATATATATATAATATATAAATTATATATACTATACTATATATAGTGTAGGATATAACTCCTTATACAATGATATTAATAAGAGTCACTCAGATATTAAAAATAGATAAAATGAAGAATAGTATATAAATTAATTTATATAAGATGCAATGAGAGTATAAATAGTTATATATAGTGTTATAGTATTTGGTTTATGATTTTCTCAAGTAATAAGATAATTAGGGTATTATAGTGTGTGTGTGTTATGAAAACCAATTATTTGTTTTTCGAAGGTATACATAACACGAATAGCTAGAAAGACTGAGTTTAATAGAAAAGAACATCTTATATTTGGTATATTTACAACCTTTTTGTTTTTTAATTAAAACTATTTATTATTCAGTAATTCAAGGTATAAGTAAGTCTGTTATTTCTTCAAAGAGGCTATCTCCTAGCATATGTTATGTTTATTTGGGTGGAATGTCTGGGGGATAAAGTGACCTAAAGGAAAAGTTGTTATATTTTTAGCTGATGTCAAATTCTTATCCAATACTAGGAAGGTATATATTTTTTAGATTGTAAAAAATGGAGTAATGAATGGGATGGAATGGAGTGAAATTGAACATAGTTGCTTCAAGCACTTTACCCACAAGATTAGGAGTGTAGCGATGTGAAGGGAGACACAAGAAAGACAATTGAGATGCAGCGATATCCGTTATTTGATTGTGAAGAGCTCTCTAAGATATAAAAGATGATACTGGTGCTATAAGCAGAATTTCGGATCAGGGGGTTCATAGAAGTTGAGCGGAGAGATTTATGATACCACTTAGTGGATAATAAGTGGTATACATGTCATGAAATTTAAACGATTTGTTGGCGCTATCTAGGCCAATTAGCCAAGACCTACTTTTCATCAAAGAAATAGTATAAACAATTTTGAGGAATACAGAAAAAGTTACCAAGAGAAGCGCATATGTATCACAAGTAGTAATAAGCGAAAGGATATATAATATAAACCAACGCGAAGAAGAGTAGTCAGTATAGGCAGGAAGTTTTTTAACTAATATTAGAGAGGCCTTTATTGTAACATGATATTTTATCGAAAAGACGCACTATCGCTGGAGTAATGTCTTAGCGCCGACAGAAAAAAGGAGTTTACGACCTCTGAAAGGATAGGAGAGCTTAAGAGTTGCACAACTTTGTATGCGAAAGAAAGAAGGAGCAGGAAAATGATTGACTCAGGGAAATGCGCCTCCCGACGAGAAAGAATATAATAGAGATATAATCACCTAAGTTGGTATAATTGATAGTATCTTACAGATAAAGATATCATACTTAGATACTAATCTATAATAGTTATAAATAAGTAAATTATAATAAGGATAAACTTCTTTTTAAAAATATAATATTTAATGATATAATATTTCATCTAAAAATTTTATATACTTTGTAATAAGAATATAGTTAATTTACGATAATATAATAAATCTTTAATGAAGTGGAAGCTCAGAGGTTAAGTAAGATAGACATGCGTAAATTAGGTTGGAAGAGTTGGCTATAGCACAAGACGTTCTTATGTAGAGCAAGCGGCACTGGAGTCCCACTTCATTAGCACGATGGTAACTTGGAAAGAAAATACTTGCAAGTCAGCCGCATTTTCTTTCAGCGGATAGGACAGAGACGCCAAATAATTCGGTTCTGAAGGCTTAATTAACTAAGAGCAGTAAGGGGAGTATAAGATGTTAAACAAAGAATAAGAACGTGAGCCACTTTAGACTGATAATGCAAAGATGCGTACACAAAGCAAAAAGGGAGAAAAGCAACAAGTATTATGGGAAAAAGCCAACATGTGATAGGTGGAACAAGGCGCATGTCGAGAAAGGGCCTTCTCATGTCCTGTGCCGCTTTTTTCTTTTCAAAGGGATAGTGATTAAGAATTTCATGAGTAAAGAATTTGTAGGTGAAGAGAAACAATTAAATAATTCATATGTCATTAGGAATATGATAAAGATAGAATAGTAAGGCCGCTGAGAATATAAAGAGTGAGGAACAAAATTTATCACTTATACCACTTTGAAATTTAACAACTTCGATTCATAAAATTATTATAAGATAGAAAAACAATTTTTAAATACCAGATACAATACAGGTCAAGACTTTTAAGGAAAGAATGTATAAAGGGATCTAAGCGTAGTATTATCCGAGCTCTGTTTCTTCAAGATATAGGCTATAGCAAGATGAGGAATCCTCCTGAGAGGGAAGTTATAGTTATTTAGTGCTGGATGGAAAGAAGTCCGATCGCTTAATGTCTAAAGTTCGAGATGTGACATCTTTGAAAAGAGAGCTTTAGTAGAGTCGAAATGAGGTAGATTTCCTTGAAGAAAGAGGTGGTTATTCAGCCTATGAAGTAGGAGAGGGAGACAGCGATGAAGAAAAAGCAAGACCATGGATAAGTAAATCTTGTTTCAGATTTGTTACTTGGATGGTAAGATTGATAAAGAAAAAAAAAAAGTTAAATTGTTGTTTAGTTTCGAGAGCAGATAATAGCGGATTATTTTCTCATATTGATTAGGTATTTTTATTGGCCCCTCGCCTTGGAGGAAGATAATAGCTTTAAAGAATAACGAGTTTATAGGATTTTGTGATAGGAGGCATATCAACCGTACATAATTTATATGATAAGAACAAAGAACCAATATTTATTCAGCATTTTAGTTCAAAGCGGGATTATGGAACGGGGAAGAGGTAACTTAAGGAAGAGAAACTGTAAGGGCATCCATCTATTCATAATAATGAAGATATTATATAAGGGATAAACATAAACGTTCGCCTTTAAATAGTTATGAGAAGTTATATAGTATATATAATATTATATTATATAATTATAATTATATAATAGTACTTTATATATATATATATATATATTGTATATTAAATACATAAATATCATCCGTTATTATATAATTCTAGAAAGCAATATAATATATGTCACTACTATCATAATGTCACTATTACTAGTAATAATAAATATAGTATAATATTACACGTAAAGTATATATGTAATTAGTATAGTGAAAGTATTATAATATAGTATCAATAGATATATGAATATATAATATACATAATATATATAATATGTATAATATATATGATTATATATAAGTTATCACGGGGCATGATTGTCTCAAATTTTGTAGTTTATATCAAGTACAAATGGACTCTAGAAAGTCGTGGTTCTACAAGCCTCAACAGGTATCAAGGGATACTCTTAGAATTATTGGTTTTTGCTTTTATAAGAGGAACTCTACAATTCTTGACACTTCCATCCAAGGATCTATCTGTGTATATTATAAGAAATTACTCCATTGAAAAAGAACCTTTTCGTAAAATTATATTTTTATTTACCTATCATGAAAGGTAAGTATGATATCGTTAAAATATATATACTTATTATTATATATGGATATAATATATATAATGTGGATATGTTAAAGTAGTAATTAAGAATGTCAACCGTTGATAATATATTTATGTATAGTTATATATACTTGTAATAGAGTTATCCACTATTTAATATCGATCCTCATCCCCACTCCATTCATCGATACAGTCCCATTCCCCTGGATTCATCGGCTACATCTCGCACCAGTGGTGACGGCCTCCATTGCGAAATACTTAGGAAAGTTCCTCCTCCCTGTCCTTCACTAGGGCGCCCATCGCCACTAGTAGAGGGTAGCTGTATTTTGAACCCTAGAGGCAGTTCCGATTTATATTGAATAGGGCGTTGATGCCCGTGAGGTGTGGAATTACCTAGAGGAATTCGCCCTCTTGACATTAGGGCATTATTCCTGTTCAGATTTCTCATGAGGATTCTTTGAATAGGCTGTGCCCTTTTATCATATATATTTTCTTATTTTCCTCCTAGCTGTAGTCAAAACTTATTTTAGGGGCCCAGCACCTCCATCCGGGTGGTGCAGGGACTTGAAACCTCGGTTCCGACTAGGTGACGTCATCTAAGGTAGGGTACCGAATTGGGGGGATTCGATATCTCTAAGTCCGCTAAATGAAGGGGAAATAAATCCTGCCCTGCGATATGTCGATCTATGACGTCATCCAAATACTGAGCTCGAATTGATGATCCACGAGATCGAAATGTTACAACACGGTAATAAAGTTGTATTAAAACTATATACTAATTAATAATTTATATCTGATGCTTTTCAATGTTTAAGCAAACCAGAGTTCGTTGAATGACAATTTAAACGTTAATCTGGGGTAAACAAACCTCTAGAAATCGAATGAAATCATCAGAAATGATATACCTTTCATTTGAAACAGCTAGGAACTCAAAATCCCATTTTGAGGGGGCTAAGCTCCTGAGTTCAGGTACAAAAACTCCGAAAACGGTCTTCTCGACCTTAGAAACCACTACATTGACTCGTTAAGCCTCAAAAGCCGGATGTTGCGAAATGTGGCAAATTTTGCCACAATATATATATATATATATATATATATATATATGCTGCTGCTATAATATATATATATATATATATATATATATATATATATTCTTCTGCTACTACTGCTGATACTCATATATATATATATATATATATATATATATATATATATATAGGACCTGTTATGTTTTACGACTCCGTCAGTTTTGATTTTTTTTTTTTTTTTATAGCCATATTTCTAGTATGATCCTAACAGTCTATTTAAGGGGTGAAAAACATGATTCAAAAATATATAGGACCAGTTCGTTTACGACTCCGTCGGTGCAATTTTTTTTTAACTAAAGGAATACCCAAGGGTAAACCGCAAAGATGGCAGGAGTCGGGGTCTCTCGGCTTCCGAGGAAACGACAGGGTAGGACTATTCCCCCCTCCGGGGGTCTCGGAACCGCTCTTTGGTATTTGGGTGTCGCGGGGTTCCTCCGCCTCTCCGGGGTATGGAAAACGTCCCCATCTGTGTTCCCCGTGGCTCGAGCTAATTTTTCTTTTATTTTTTATTATTTTCTTTTTATTTTGTAATAAGCTTTATGATTCCAAATATGTAGTGTGGTTTTCTGTAGGTGTCATTTTTTCGAGATATTTCATTTATGAAAAAAATTTTTTTTTTGCTTTATTTTGTAATAAGCTTTATACCTTGTTTCAAATATGTAATTGGTTTTTCTGTAGGTGTCGTACTTTTTGAGATATTTCATTTTTTAATAAATTTTATTGATATAAATGTGAATTTTAAATAATTATTTAAAATATTTCGAACTTTTGAATCATGTCCATCTACTGAAATTATTGTTAGTATCATATACTAGCAATATCAGAACAAATAATTAATGAAAATCAAAAACTAATGTTCCACTGGAAGTATATATATATATACTATACTGCTATATATATATATATATATATATATATATATATATATATATACTATATATATATATATATATATATATATATATATATATATATATATATATATATATATATATATATTTGGTATCCCAGAATGAAACGGTGCTACTTCATATACGGGTACATTAATGGAAAATTGGAGGATAATACTCTATGCATGTATTCTTGGAAAAGCTTCGTTACGGAGTTATTAGCGATGTAGCCAACCTAAGAGGATGGGAATACGGTATGCGGCATAGAATTCCCCACAAACAACATGATTGCATATCTTCATTCAAGACATTATAATACAACAGATACAGGTTACAATAGGAGTTCAAATTTCGACCCCCAGCCCTGATGTAAGCACACCTCAGTAAAACATATATTGTCGCTGACCGGCATTCATTTGCTGTTATGTCTGCACATGTTTACCAGATTCTTTCCTGCAGTTCCAGAACGTCAGGGGTGGCGTATACAACACCTTTGATTAAGCCCCAGGCAAATAAGTCCAACGGTAGGAGGTCCGGCGAACGTTGAGGCCAGGCAACAGTGATTCCCCAACCTATTCATCGTAAAAGGTAGTTACTATTAATCAGGGTACGTGTGACCTCACAACGTTGAACTTCTTTGCATGGGACGTCACC
>JABUQX010089461.1:102500-105000 GCA_015478945.1 Trachelipus rathkii | reverse complement strand
ATAAATATAATAATAATATATATATATATATATATATATATATATATATATATATATATATATATATGCTATACTGCTACTACTATATATATATATATATATATACTTATATATATACTATATATATATATATATATATATATGTTACTCGTCAAAAATAACGCACCACTAGATAGAAATGTCATTCGCAGAACGGGAGGGCCCCTAACCCCATGAAACCCCACATCAACACAGACGACAGCTCAGTGTAACTATGTAACCACCCCGCAGAGAATTGGCTGCAGTATTGGGGCCGTAACCGTGATAAATTTAGGAAAACATAAACCACGTAACTAGACCTGGGAGAGGTGGGGTAGGTTATGTAGGAGATATAATCGAGCGAGGGATCATTCACGTACGAAGCGACTCCGATAAACATGGAGAAGATAGTGTGTCAACTGTCAAGAGATCAGTGCGTGCAGATAACAACCTCCACGCCGAAGGACATGGGTACCGGGCACTTGGTCGACGGTTCGGTGTAGTGCACACCACGATTGCACGGGTGGTACCAGGGTACCAGGGAACCCTGACACATGATCGCCGGTGATGACAAGGTAGGCCCAGGGCCACGACACCCGTGGAAGACCGATTTATACATCTGCATGCATTACGAGAGCACCACCAACGGCACGACATCTGCAGATACAGCTGGCGGAGATACACGGCCCCAGGGTGAGTAACAATACAGTGCATTGACGCCTAGTGGAACATAATTACCGGACCCGGAGGTCTGCCATAGGTTCACCGCACACCACGGCACATTGAAGGGTGCGACTGGCATTTGCCAGAGAACACATCCATTGGACGGTCGACGATTGGGTAAAGGTGCTCTTTACGGACGAGTCGAGAGTGTCTCTGTACGCCTCGGACAGGCATGCTAAAGTATACCGACCACCGACGGAGAGGTTGGCGCAATGCAATGTGCTGCAGCTGGCGCCGTTTGGAGGTGGGTCAGTTATGGTTTGGGGAGGCATCTCTTTATTGGGGCCTACAGAGATGTACATCTTTGATGGAGGAACTCTTACAGCCGTAAGGTATATCACAGACATCCTCGAACCATATGTCGTGCCATATGCCCCCTACATCGGTGACTCTTTCATCCTAATGCATGACAATACAAGACCACACAAGGCCCAATGTGTGAACGACTATCTTAGGACGGTTCAAATTATGGCGTTATATTGGCCAGCATATAGTCCGGACCTTAACCCACTCGAACATTTGTGGGATATCCTGAAACGTCGGATCCGACAGCTGCAACCCCCTCCACGGACCCTCACGGACCTGCGACAGGCACTGAACGACGGATGGGATAAAATCACTGTACAGGACATTCGCTCACTCATCGAGAGCATGCCTGGACAGTGTCAGGCAGTCATCCGTGCCAGAGGGGTCATACACTGTATTGAGACAGACATAACACCCCCCCGCGGGCGTCGCCGTACGTACCAAAATTGCTTGTTTTCAGCGCCGAACCTCCGAACCCTACTGCGAGACCCTTTGGATGCACCTTGGCCTCACACTCTATCAACCTACGGTTCTGTGGAGGAATCCCTCATGTTATTGTCATTGTCCAATAAAGTGTCTTCGCGTTCTTCAACCTTTTCTACCCTTACCCGTAGTGCGTTAATTTTGACGAGTAGTATATATATATATCATATATATATATATATATATATAACTATATATATACTATATATATATATATATATATATATATATATATATATATACTATACTATATATATATATATATATATATATGCGATGATGTGGTGCGTATGTGTGTGCGTGTGTGTGTTACATTTCCCGTTTTCGGAAAAAGATTTTTAGCGTCCCTATATAAAAATCCGGGCAACGGCATTCCAATATATATATATATATATATATATATATAACTTATATATATATATATATATATATATATATATATATATATATATATATATATATCTTGCTATATATATATATGCTATATATATATGTATATATATATATATATAGCATATATATATATATATATATATATACTTATAACTAAAAATCCGGGCAAATGTATAGCATATATATATATATATATATATATATCAGACGTTACTCCGTTACTAACGGAATTAACTTTTTGAGTAACGGAGTAAAGGAATCGTTTTCTTTTTCCTTGCTGTAACGGAACGCGTTGAGTAAATTACCTAAATTACCTTTCTAGTCCGTTACTTCGTTACTTTTTTTTTTTTTTGGGGGGGGGCAGTTATTACTATCATCATTACTGTTATTATTACAGTATTATATATTTAGATAGTGGAAAGTCAAAGTGGCTAATCTACAAATTTAGTGCGAAAGATGATGAACCTTGATAAGCTCTTCCCCTTTTAGATTTAGAGCACTTTGGATGGAAAATGCATTCGCAGATAAATTTGTAGATAGACCACATGGGTTTTCCACTAATCATATAATATAATAT
>JABUQX010089461.1:82500-87500 GCA_015478945.1 Trachelipus rathkii | reverse complement strand
TTAGGTCAGGTTAGGTGAGTGCAGGAGCAAACTTTCTAACTAATTGTAAATGCAGTCACTTGCTCCAAGTCTCTAACGTAACCCCTCTACCGATGTTGATCCTTTTAAAATCTCGCCTTGTCCATCACATCCATACTTCCTACTCTCTTCTCGTTCGCTCTCTTAACATAATTTAATCTTCCATTCGTAGTACAATTTTGCGCTTCGGCTATTATTTGTTTGCTTTACCTATTATAAATCACCTACTTGGCTTACTCTTTCTCTAAATATGCATTCTACTTCCAACTCCTCTCTTATATCTTTGTTTTTCAATATATCCATTCTTGTTGCCCTAACTATCACTCTCAACACTTTCATCACGCTGGTTTGTACCCTGTTCTCAGCTTTGGTGCTAAGCACCAGTGCTTCGTGCCCATAAGTTAATATCATTCTTTAAATACGAACTGAAACAAACTGGGATTCAAAGGTCCAAGACTGCCGTTACCAGAAATACCTATGAGAAAAAGCATTTTGCAACAGTAGACAAGTACGTATTAACTATATATATATATATATATATATATAATATAATATATATATATATTAATATATATATATAATATTATATATATATTATATATATAATATTATATATATATATAATATATATAAGTATATACAAACTCCCCGCAAACTCAATAAACTCAACATCCCCCAGGTAGGACGATTTAACGCCCTTTCAAGTGGACCCAACGAGAAAGGTCCTTGGGTAACTTGGGCCTAACGGCAAATCCGCTGGCTGGCCAGGCCTATCGCGGTAGCCGGAGTTTTTCCCATTAGCATGCAAGCACGCCTGCCAATTGTACTACATTAACGTCAGTGGACTAAGCTAGAGATAATAGAGATAACTCGACATTCTCTTTCTTCTCTCAACCCACTATCGAAAATGGGCCCCTCGTTTGCTTAGGCAGTGCTCTATCCACTGTGCTAGGAGCGATAATTATATACTATATATATATATTATATTTATATATATATATATTATATATATATATATATATTAACTATATATAATATTATATATATATATATATTATATATATATCATATGAGATGTGATTGAAAAGTTTTAAAACATGTCGCGCTAATGCTCAATACGATAGGCTTGGTTTGTGGGAGGGTGTTGCATGGAAGCTTGTTTTGTCCTTGAAACGTACTGAAAAGATCAGCGCGATATCTTTCCTCAGTACCGAGTTGCATCCTGGTGAGTGAAGGTATGTTGTCGTGTCTCGGCGGATTTTTGATTTCTCAAAATGTAAATATTTGTTTTAAAACCGGGAAATCAGCTTCGGAGACTTGTGAACTCTTAAAAATAGCTTACGGAAATAAATGTCTGAGCCGATTAAATGTTTTTTTCTGATTTCAGCTTATTCAAAGATGGCCGCGAATCAGTCGAAATGACCCCCGGTCCGGCCGGCCTTCCACTTCAACAACCAACGAAAACATTGTGAAAGTTTGCGATTTAGTGCGCTCTGACCGTAGACTAACAATTAGGGAGATGTCTGATGAACTGAATTTAAGTTTCTACGCGGTTCAGTCAATTTTAACTGAAGATTTGAAAATGCGTCGAGTATCAGCGAAATTCATTCCAAAATTGTTGTCAGACCAGCAGAAACAACACCGACTTGAAGTGTCTCAAAACCTGATTAATCGGGTAGAATGTGTCCCAGGTTTGTTAAATAGGTTAATTACAAGCAACGAATCAAGAGTTTATAGGTATGACCCAGAAACAAATTCGCCACGACCGAAAAAAGGGTGACAAAATCAGTCGAATGTGAAGACATTGATGTTTTTTTTCCATCTCTACGAGCTTCGTGAACCACGAATTTGCCATAGAAGGCAGACAATCAACCAGGAATACTATAAAAGTGTCAGCGTTTGAGCGAAAAAGTGCGGAAGAAAAGTCATGCACTCTGGTGAGACAAAAATTGGGTCCTACACCAAGAAAACGCACCTGCTCTTGTGGCTTTCTCGGTCACGAAATGTTTTACCAAATTCCAAAGAAATATGCTTCCGCAACCACCCTATTTCCGTGATATAGCTCCTGTAGACTTCTACCTGCTTAAAAAATTTAAATTTCGCTGAAAAGGAAACGATTTCACTCAATTGAAAACATCCAGGCAATCCGCCGAGACACGACAACACGTCTTCACCCACCAGGATGAAACTCGGTACTGAGGAAAGATAACGCTCTACATAAGACCAAAAAATCGTTCTTTTTAAATTTTATACCTGAATTGCGCAAAATATTCTACTCTTCAATATCCTAAAAGCGCTTTTCTAGGCAGAAATGTAACAATCTTTTTGGTTTCCCCCTTCCTCACGCTCTTTCTGGCATTTAAAAAATTGCAATTCTAATTTTGTTTTGTTCATACCTTTGCATCTAATTTTATTCTAATTGATTCAGGACCTATTACTCCTTTTCAAAATTCCTCCAACCCTTTAATGTCAAAGGAAATTTATTTGTTCTGAAGATGGATGGTAATTAAATATAAAGTTTTCATATCCATTATTTTCATTAACAAGAACAATAGCTGGAAACATCTTAAATCTTTTAATCTTACCTCTAAACACAGGAATGTCTTTCGTAAAGAACGCTTAAGTGATGAACGTTCTCTCTCTCTCTCTCTCTCTCTCTCTCTCTCTCTCTCTCTCTCTCTCTCTCTCTCTCTCTCTCTCTCTCTCTCTCTCTCTCTCTCTTCTCTCTCTCTCTCTCTCTCTCTCTCTCTCTCTCTCTCTCTCTCTCTCTCTCTCTCTCCTCTCTCTCTCTCTCTCTCTCTCTCTCTCTCTCTTCTTCTCTCTCTCTCTCTTCTCTCCTTCTTTCTTCCTTCTCTCTCTCTCTCTCTCTCTCTCTCTCTCTCTCTCTCTCTCTCTCTCTCTCTATGACCTTTGGTTCTCTGATATTTGGCATTTGGGTAAATCTTTTGCTGTTTCGCTAGATGTATCAAAAACTTTCTCGATTAAGTCCTGGAAAAATATTAGTTCTCAGAAATTTCACACTTTCGGTATCTGTCCTTCTCAAGGATTATATTTCCGTCTTTCTTTAGCAGGTGTTGTAGAGAACCACCTAATTTATCCTTTAAGGGCTATGTTCTATCTCCAACTATTTTCATCTTTCCATTAACGATCTTTCATACCTCGTCTCCTATCCACTCTTCATTATTCTTTTCAGCTTGATTGACGATTCACTCAATTAAAAAGAGTTATATAAAATATGGTTGTTTTCAAGACCTCAAAAACTCGATAAGCTTCTAAGAGGTTAATTGTTTTGAGACGCCCTAAGAACTTCTCATCATCCCAGATGCTTGTTCCGTATAGCGGCCAAGTTTGCCCTTGTTTGGAATATGCATCATAAATCTGGAGTTGTTCTACACATACTATGTAGGTCTCTGACCTAATATATATATATATATATAATTATATATAATATAATATATATATATATATTATATATATATATATAATATAATAATATAATATATTATAATATATATATATATATTATATTTAATATATATATTATATATATAATAATATATAATATCGTATTTTATTCCTGTTCAATTTGCAGCCTGAACCAGAAATTTTACATTATGAAGAATACTTCTAAAAGATGTTAATTATTTTTTTTAGAATAAATGGATAGATAGATAACTTAATTGTTAAATATATTGCAAGCATTTTATTTTATTAACATTTTGTTTTTATCATCAACACAATTTCTTCTCAGAATAGTATATGGAATTTTATGTTAATGAGGCTATTACAAAATCAATGTCTACGATACTGAATAACAGCCGTCAACTTCTAATAAGTCAAGTTTGAAACTTTTAAAATTAAATGAATATTAACTATACAACCCAAATTATTTATATAACATATTCAATCAATCTAATTTTGAAAAGCTACAAGTAAATTACTAGTCATAACAACCTGAAATAAACTATTCCAAACATTAGCTACATTGTTTTATCTCAATGTGAATGGGTAAAATAGTTTACCTCGCTTTGGGGTGGAGGGGCTATCTTCGTCTAATAGTAATCGTTTGCCTGTCTTGGCAAATAGAATGGCTCCTCCCAAAAGGAGAAAGTTTTCAATTCTGCCTCCTCTTATTTTCTCTCGAGTATGTTAGATAAATTTAAACGTAAGCGAATCTATTTTTTACGCCTGCATGTAATTTGAAATGAATGGAAGCACTTTTTAAATTTTAATCAGATATAAACACTATTAACCCATATGTAAATGTAATCAAGGAAAGGTGAGCAAAAGAGAAATCCTCTCCCTAGTTTCTAGTTTTTAACCCTCAGCGCTATGTATTTATATAGAAGGCAATAAATACCTCCATGCCTCCCCCGAAATACGAATACTATTATATATAATAGTAAATTATATCATATTAATATATACTATATATAAATAATATATATTATATTATATATATATATATATATATATATATATTATATAGTATATATATAGATATATATAATATATATAATTATATATATATATATATATATATATATATATATATTATATTATAATATATATATTTATATATATAATATATATATATATATATATAATATATGTATATATATATATATATATATATATTATATATAATATATATATATAATATAATTATATAAATATAATATATATTATATATATAATATATAATAATTATATATATATATGTGTGTGTGTGTGTGTGTGTGTGTGTGTGTTGGGTGTGTGTGTGTGTGTGTTTGATTAAATCGATGACCCATGTATAGAGATTAAGCTAAGAATAGTCACTCGAGCATGAAGTTCAACTCCCATGAGGGTTTCCTGGATAGAAAATCCAAGAAAAAGGTTGATGGAGTCTGTGTGGAAAATGCGCAAGATCCAAAAAAAAACTGTTTGAACAAGTGAGTTCGCCATTCGTGTCATGTCAAATATGTGAACTTCGTTTATAT
>JABUQX010089461.1:20000-75000 GCA_015478945.1 Trachelipus rathkii | reverse complement strand
GTGGGGTGCGTAGACTTCTCTCGTTACTTTCCGGGGATGTCGGGCCCTCTAGGGAAAACTTTGAAAATTAACGTAAAAAATCTCAAGGGTTCCGGAACCCTCACGCTCCGATCGTGCCACCAAATAACATTACTTTTTACTTCTCGGGAGATGATGAAAATAAATTTTTCGTTCTTTAGGCGAATTTTTTCGGGAGAAAAAAAAATTACGAAATTTAAGGCTTCCCGTAGCCAAATAACGTTACTTTTTACTTCTCGGGAGATGGGGAAAAATAATTTTTTCGTTCCTTAAGTGTTTTTTTTCGAGGGATGTGAAATTTTAGATTTGACTATAAAAAAGCGATCGCCGAAGAAGAGAGGTCAGTATATTTTTAAAGTGGAGCTGAGTGGACGTGTTTTAAAACTCTCTCAAGAAACAACGCGCGTTTCCGTATCAAAATTAAATTCCGAAATACTGTTTTCAATTTTAGGAAATCGTCGTTTCGGGTAACTTCTCGCTTGTCTTAAAAAAAACTCGCTTAAGGAACGAAAAATTTATTTTGCACCTTCTCCCGAGAATTAAAAAGTAACGTTATTTTTCACGCTTTCGCTTCGCACGAGATTCATATATTTACCGAAAAATAATAATTTATTATTACTATTTTTAATTTTTTCAATTTAGTCACACTAAAAAATGATTTAATGAAGAAGACGGTATTTAATGGGAGGCTAAATTAAAAAAAGAAAAATTGCACTGTTGGACCCAGTATAGTGAGGTTTCTTTTAAAACTGATATAAATCGAAGATCTAAGTGGTAAAATCTAAAAACTCCCAAAGAAAATTATATACAAAATTTTTTTAAGTCAAAATTATTTTTCGGAATTTGCATTTAGACCTTCGACTTATACTAGTTCCCGATGAGGCGTCACTATATGACGTCATAATCGGTTTGAAGATACTTTAAGCTTAACAAAATAGTACTCGAAAGCGTTCAGCCGCTTTTGCGATTCCCGTAAGGCGACACTATATTATAGTGACTTTTCGAAGGGAACCGAAAAACGACCTAACGTGCTCGGGCGACAACTTTTTAGGGATAAACTATCGCTTCAACCCGATATAGTGACGTCAGGAAGGGAACTGATATAAGTCGAAGGTCTAAGTGCGAAAATCTAAAAAAATTCATGAAAAAATAATAATAATATTTCACAAAAATTTTTTTAAGTTACGGAATTAGCACATAGACCTTCGACTTATATTAGTTCACGATGAGGCGTCAATATATGACGTCATAATCGGTTTGAAGATACTTTAAGCTTAACAAAATGGTACTCGAAAGCGTTCAGCCGCTTTTGCGATTCCCGTAAGGCGACACTATATTATAGTGACTTTTCGAAGGGAACCGAGAAACGACCTAACGTGCTCGCGCGACACCTTTTTAGGGATAAACTATCGCTTCAACCCGATATAGTGACGTTTCGAAGGGAATTGATATAAGTCGAAGGGAACTGATATAAGTCGAAGGTCTAAGTATAAGTCGAAGGTCTAAGTGCTAAGTCGAAGGTCTAAGTGCTAAGTCGTAGGTCTAAGTATAAGTCGAAGGTCTAAGTATAATTTGAAGGTCTAAGTATAAGTCGAAGGTCTAAGTATAAGTCGAAGGTTTAAGTGCTAAGTCGAAGGTCTAAGTGTTAAGTCGAAGGTCTAAGTGCTAAGTCGAAGGTCTAAGTGCTAAGTCGAAGGTCTAAGTATAAGTCGAAGGTCTAAGTGCTGAGTCGAAGGTCTAAATATAAGTCGAAGGTCTAAGTATAAGTCGAAGGTCTAAGTGCTGAGTCGAAGGTCTAAATATAAGTCGAAGGTCCAAGTGTTAAAAAATAAAAAATCTCAAAGGAAATTATTCACAAAAATTTTTTAAGTCGAAATTATTTTCGGAATTTGCACTTAGACCTTCGACTTTTACCAGTTCCCTAAGCGGCGTCACTATATGACGTCATAATCGGTTTGACGATAGTTCGAGCGTAAGAAAATGGTATTTGAAAGCGTTCAGTCGCTTTCGCGATTCCCGTAAGGCGACACTATATTATAGTGACGTTTCGAAGGGAACCCAAAAACGACCTAACGTGATCGGGCGACACCTTTTAGGTATAAACTATCGCTTCAACCCGATATAATGGCTTTTCGAAGGGAACTGATATAAGTCGAAGGTCTAATTGCGAAAATAAAAAAATTTTAAAGGAAAAAATTCAAAAAAAATTTAAGTCGAAATTATTTTTCGGAATTTGGACTTAGACCTATATCTCACTCTGGAATTTGCTGACATGGGCATTTATATGTTATTTAAGGGGTTAGAGAGCCTTCGGTGCAATCAATTTCTGACAGTGCCAAGTCGAGTGTGGACGTCTCCTCTATTATTAACCGTGATTGCTCGTGCTTTTCCTTCGCGCGATAATTGAACATATTTTCTTTGGAAACCACGGCTTCATTGCTTTTGGCGTGTTTTAGAAACACTGACTGGTTGATTAACTTTTCTTGACAAATGACTGATTGGAGGAGTAATTCTTTCGATCAATCTATAATATCATATGAGGTGATTTTAAAAAAAATTTTAAATGGTATCTCAAAAATAAATCATATTATTTTTCGAGTAGACAAAAACAAGTTATACTTTAAAAAATTAATTTTTGTAAAAAACTTTTTTATTTGCAAAAAAAACTGTTTTTATTATAACTCCCCTTTAATTCTTCGTAATTATTTTGAAAAAAACTAATATAAATTTAATTTCTAATTTTTAGCTCATAGGCTCTGAATAAATAAGTTTTTTTTCCTTTTTTCTTAGATTCTTTTGGAGGTTTTCGCCTTCAAACTCGCGGCGATTTTCTCCGAAATCAAGCCACGTTTATATTTTTTGAAGGAGGTAATTGATATTTACTGGAACATTTATTAAAATATTTTTATCCTTTTTTTGGAAAAATAATACTGCTTTTCATTTTTTACAATATTTTGATAATGTAATATAATATCTATGCGTGTGTATAATTCACGGTACTGTATGAAATAATAAAAAGAGTGCAAGGCGTAATGATAAAATTTATCCTCGAATGTTTTTATTATTAAAGAAGAATGTACATTCATTTTTATTATATATTTCCTCGACTAATAATATCCTTTATTCGTGTTTTTCTTTAGACTAGTTCTGATTCTGAGCATCATGGCATCTACAACGAACCGAGAAATCATCGAACTGCCTTCAACGGAAAGAAAATTTCGAAAACTCGAATCAGCAAGCTCTCACGACGGAACGAAACGTCGCAGCTTTACCGATAAACTTTTTGGCAAACTCCTCTCGTACGCGGAGAAAAATACGAGCAACTACCACCACTGTAACAACCGTTTAAAAACATCGAGGAACGCCGGAAGTAAATCAGTTTTTTATCGAGACTACATTCAAAGAAGCTCGCCTTCCGGCGGTGCCGAGTTGTTCACGGATCCCGGTCTGAGAAAGGCGTATTGCGTCGTGACACCACATCCCTCCATCCCGGACGTAGTCTTCGAAAAGGCTGGAAGCGGCACCTCCCGACATCCATCGATGTATAAATTAACGCCGATCTCAGATAACCAACACGAGGAATCAAAGTTTACGTCAGCGCGACCTTCGTATTTCGACGCTGTCAAAATTAGCGACAGCGATGTGAAAGAATATAGCCCCTATTCCCCACAAATACAGGAAGAAGATATGAAATCGGCCATTCTTTTGGACGCAAGGGTGACTAATATAGAAAAGGTGATGGAAGAGCTCTTAGACAGCTCTCGCGTGAATAGGCGTGAATATAAGAACAAAAATAAATCTCGGGAAGCTCCCAGCATGGATCAAAATATAAACAGAGTTCTTTCCCCCCCAGCCGCCACTCTTACCGTTACAGCGACTGTCACTGGCAATGGCACCGCTACTGCCTCTTCAAATTCATATCCTCGACACATTCCCGTTAAATTTGATCCTCGTACTACACCTTGCACGGTCGGAGAAACTTTTTCACTCCCCGAAGACGGTTTACAGTCTGCCGCAAAAGGAAAACTCGTAAGGGAAATAAATAGCGAATCATCGCCCGGAAAAAGAAAAATGGAGTCTTTAGCGGCCAATTCTAGGAAGAAGTCTCTCAAAAAAATAAAGAAAACTTCAGCGACAAAAAGTAAAAAAGTCCGTTATAAAAATGACAAGAACAACGCTTTCAACAACGTGACAACATCATCACTACTATCGTCTTTCAAAATCCCACGCTTGGTCGAAAGATCTTTCGAGAAGTGCCCTAATAGTACTTTCTACGAGAATATTAACAACAGCAGCAGAGCTTCACCTTACGCGATTCATACATTCCTCAAAAATCCTTCACGCGCGAAGAGTATTGGTGAAAATTACAGCAGCAGAAGCGATCCTTACACGGATAGGAGATCGCCGTGCGCGATCCCTCCGATGATCGAAAACCGCTCTACCTATTATCGAAATATTAATAAAGGCTATTGGAAATGAGACTATATAGAAAAATCAACCGACAATCATAAGTATAATCGTCGGAGAGAAAAAGGTGGCAGAGGATTGAAACGGCACCTCGACGAATACAAAGGTTATAGGAGTGCCGGGGTTGCATCAGTTTTGCACCGTGATTCCCGACGAATACAAAGGCTAGGCTATAGGTGTGCCAGAGTTAAATCAGTTTTGCACCATGATTCCCGTAAAAGAAGCTCGCCTCATAACGGTGCAAAGTTAAATGAGGTCGCGAACCTCGGCCTGAGGAGAAAATCGCGCGACGCTATTTAAGAGCTGTAAAAATTGATAATTTTATTTATTTGTATACACGTACAAAATATATATTTATTTAAATAATCTACAAATTTATATTTATTCTAATGGCGATTTTACTTTCCATTAGTAAAAATAAAGATGATTTATAATGTAATTATATACATATCTATATAAAAATTTGTCTTCGATTTCAATTCATAGAGTGTAACGGTTTTTTAATAAATAAATATTCTGATACTCGATTTACATTTTACTCTACCATTTCCTTCTTTAACACCCCCGTTATCGTCATTATAGTAGAAATTAGCTACTTTTTTTATATTTTAAAAATTTAAAAAAACTTTTTTTTTTTTTTTTTTTTTAATCAGAATATTTTTCTCAAAGTTAAATGTTTTATATAGAAGTCGAAACTGCGGTCGCCACGTTCCCTAAGCGAGTTTTTCACGAGAAAACAAAAAAAATAATTTCGGAATCAAGGACTTCGAGTAACCGAGAAAGGTTAAGCGTGTTTTGACGAAGTAATAGATCGAACCCGCGGTCGCCTTTCGCGATCCGTCGATCATTTTTTCGAAGTGGCTTCGGATATCGTAAAACTAAAAGTAACTGGAGAGTGCTTAGATGCCCCTCGTTACTTTCCGGGGTGTCGGGTCTTCTAAAGAACGCTTTGAAAATTAACGTGAAAAAATCTCAAGGGTTCCTTCCCTCTTACGCTCCGATCGGGGCACGAAATAACGTTAATTTCGACTTCTCAGGAGATGGGCAAAATAAAATTTTCGTTCCCTAAGCGAGATTTTCTCGTGAAAACTATAAAAATAATTACGGAATTTAGGACTTCGAGTAACCGAGTAAGGTTAAGCGTGTTTTAACGAAGTAATAGATCGAAACTGCGGTTGCCTTTCGGGAGCCGTCGATCATTTTTTCGAAGCGGCTTCGGATATCCTAAAACTAAAAGCTGCTGAAGAGTGCTTATACGCCCCTCGTTACTTTCAAGGGGTGTTGGACCTTCTAAAGAACGCTTTGAAATTAAAGTGAAAAAATCTCAACTTCTCAGCTTAATCTTCAGGAAACAAAACTTCGACGTTTCATTCTGCCAGGAATACGTTATTTTTTGAACGGTGCGAATTGTTGTTTCTTAATGAGTCATCATAATATATTTTTTTCAAATTTTTCTTCATTTAATTACCAGTAAATAGATAATAAATAACGAAATTATTATCTCTCTAAATAATTTTTTTATTAAATTATCTATTTTATTATTATATTTGAATTTCAAAACGAAAATTAAATCTTATATATAATCTAGTTTTTACCCATTGCGCATCAATTGGTCTCACCGATGTGTGAAGATTAGGAAGAAGTGACCAACACGCGTCGAGACAGTTAGTCGTATGACAGCGGTGGGCGAGCTTAAAGCAATTCTTTTGATAAATCAATTTCTACGAAGAATCTTGGATTTGGGAGCCGAAAACGAGTAATACACGATGTCAGGAATTTGTCATATAATGTATAAGAAAATTCGATTCGAAGTGACTCTCGAAGAAATAACGAGGTTTGCTCAAAGGCATCGCCCTATTTTTGAACAAGCGAGGCCTTTGGATCCTGTTAATGGCCCGCCCTTATTTCACACTGAAAACTCTGATAAGAGCAATGATGAATCGATCAAAATAACGCTCAATGAACCGAGTTATAATAATCCGATCGCCACTAACAGCAACCGCAATATCGAAAACCATACCGAAAATTATCCTAACGACCGTCCTATTATTGCTGATCTACGCTCCGAAGAAACTACGCCTCTCTTTAAACCCAACAAAGCCTCGTTGTCGTCGTCGTCGTCATTATCAGAGGCCGAAACGCTTCTTTCTAAAGATTCGCGATCTCGAGAAGCTCAAATTCATGTTGTTTTCGAGAAAATGATTTGCAAAGTTTGCTTGGACAAAGACACGGAAATCGCATTTTTACCTTGTAGACACTTGATGACTTGCTCTTCGTGCGCACCGGCCCTCACCTTGTGTCCGTACTGTAGGGAATCTATAAAAGCCACCATTAAACCAATCTTCGCCTGAGATTTATCGATATTTTATACGTATATATAAATATATTTATCTTTATCAAATTGTATCTTCTTCTTCTATCGTCTATTATTGTTAACGATAAAGATTCCTTTTCAATTAAATAACATTATTAATTGATTAAATTTTTTATATTTTATTTTAAATCTTTTGATTTTCCTTAGGTACACCTGTTTCGCACTTCTATCTTCGACTTATATCAGTTCCCTTTGAAACTTCACTACATTAATTATGAACAAAGAAAACAAAACAATAATATAATATGTCATCCGTAATTATTTATTTATTTTGGTTTTCTTAAAAAAAAGCTCGCTAAAGGAACGAAAAAATAATTTTGCACCATCTCCCGAGAGTTAAAAAGTAACGTTATTTCGTGCTTTCGCTTCGCGCCAGATTCATATATTTACCGAAAAAAAATAATTTACTTCAATTTTTATTTTATTTTTAATTTAGTCACCTTAAAAATGATTTAATAAAGAAAATGGTATTCTATGGGACACTAAATTAAAAAAAAGAATAATTTCATTAAAAAATTAAAATAAATTAATATTTTTCGGCAAATATTCAAATCTCGCGCAAGGCGAAAGCACAAAATAACGTTACTTTTTACTTCTCAGGAGATGGTGCAAAATAAATTTTTTGTTCCTTAAGCGTTTTTTTTTCGTAATTATTATTTTCTGTTTTCCTCGAAAAAAAAACTCGCTTAAGAAACGAAAAATTTATTTTTACACCATCTCCCGAGAAGTAAAAAGTAACGTTATTTCGTTTTCTGATCGAAGCGCGAGGGGGTACCCTTAAGATTTTTTTTAAGTTAATTTTTAAAGTGTACTCTACTATATATATATTATTATTTTTTTTTATAGTTTAGACTCCCTTAAATTCAATCTTCTTCGATAAATAATTTTTTAGAGTTAACTAAACTGAAAAAAAATTAAAAAAAACACACGACTCCAAATTTCTCTCGGAAACGTCGTGTTTACATACTGACGTTTCGCGATGAACTTCCATTTATTTTACCCTAGATAAGATGGGGAACATGGCTTTGGCCCAAATTTGTGTCAAAACCACCTATTGGGAACATGGCACAAATTTGTGTCAAAACCCCCTATTGGGAACATGGCACAAATTTGTGTCAAAACCCCCTATTGGGAACATGGCACAAATTTGTGTCAAAACCCCCTATTGGGAACATGGCACAAAATTGTGTCAAAACTCCCTATTGGGAACATGGCACAAATTTGTGTCAAAACCCCCTATTGGGAACATGGCACAAATTTGTGTCAAAACCCACTATTGGGAACATGGCACAAATTTGTGTCAAAACCACCTATTGGGAACATGACACAAATTTGTGTCAAAACCCCCTATTGGGAACATGGCACAAAATTGGAACAAAAAATTTTAGGTAATAAAGGGATTTGTGCCAATTTTTGGCACAAAATTGTGTACCAGTGCTGAGTCCCTTTAGTTTGTTCCCGTTAGATGGCACAATTTTTTTTTTCAATATTTTTACATGTGCCACATATAGGGCACAATAAATTTAGGCACAACCAAAATTTTTTAATTATATTATTATATTATTATACTGTATTAAACAATATTAAACTACCGATTGGAATTCATAGGGCCGAGCCCCTAGGACACACCCTAAAAGGTGTCACGCGATCACGTTAGGTCCGTTTTTCGGTTTTCTCCAAATAATTATCTTTATTGAATTATCTATATATTTTTATTATTATCTATATATTATTGTTAATTTATTTGTATTTCAAAATAAAAGTTAAATCTTATATAATATAATCTTTTTTTCCCGTAGCACATCAGTCGGTTGCGCCGATGTGTGAGATTTAGGAAGAAGTGACCAACACACGTAAAGATATATTGTATACGTATATATATATATATATATATATATATATATATATATATATATATATATATATATATATATATATATATATATATATATATATATATATATAAAAATATATATATATATATATATATATATATATATATATATATATATATATATATATATATATATATATATATATATATGGGGCTGAAAATTAACATTTTTATAGTCCGTACGACGTTTTAACTTCTCTTTAAATTTCATTATGTTGCTTTCAGCAGGTAGCAAGAAAACAAGCATCAAAAATACCGATTTCAGGAACAATATAATAAGGTGGTGGCACAAAAAACCGTTTCCTTTATTATGGGTTTGTGCCAAAAATTTTAATTGATTGTTCCCTTTAGAAATTTTTTCCACCAGAAATAAAAAAAAGGGAATTTAGGCCGTAAACTAGCATGTTTACAGTGAAATTGCATTTACCTATGACCTTTATTTTTTTTCTACGAATTTTAAAAATTCACAAGGTAACGTTCCTTTTAGTGCGATTCTATTATGCCTTAAATTTGATCTTCTTGTTACCTTTATTAGCAAAGAATTTAGGCCGGAAATTTCCCGGTGAAAGATGGTATATTGATAGGCTTATATTTCAAAAGGGAACCCTCTCACGCATCGTTCGGGCACGAAATAACGTCTTTTTAATTTCGGGAATGGTGCAAACAAATTTTTTTCGTTACTTAAGCGAGCTGTTTTCGAGGGAAACTAAAAAATTATTTGAATCTAAGTTATAAAGAATTGAATTCAGGTATTCACATATTGTATAATGTTTTTTTTTCTTTGTTTTTAAATTTTTAGTCTCATTAATAAATTATCAGCACACGAACAACAGGTAATCGGATTTTTTTTTTTTTGTTTTTTTTTGCTTTTTAAGAAAATTTGTTATCAGTTTACTCCATAAATTATTATGATCGAAACTGGTTTTAAGGAGACTACATTTATAAGAAAAATAATATATAGTCATTTTATATTTTTTTTTCTCAAAAACTACGAAAAAGCTACAAGAAAACTAATAACATTCGTGAATCAGCGTAAGATAATCTGTCTATCAAAAATGTCCAATAATAAAATTTTTTTTTTTTTGGGGCTAATTTTAACTTTTTCTTTTCTCGAAAAATACGTTAGCTATTACACGAAACTAATAAACATTCGTGAATCAGGGTAAGATAATGTTCAAAAACATGGGCAAAAAATTTTTTGATGTTTGGGGCTATTTTATTTTTTTTCTCGGAAACTACGATAGATACAAGAAAACTAATAAATTCGTGGAATCAGCGTAAGATAAATGTTCTAAAAAATCCGTTAAGTAACTTTTTTTTGGATTTTTTTGTGCTTATTTATTTTTTTTCTCAAAGAACTACCCGATAGCTAACAAGAAAACTAAATACGCATTCGTGGAATCGCGTAAGAAAATTGTTCTTAAAAATATGAAAAAAAAAATTTTGAAAATTTTTTGGGATTTTATCTATTTTTCTTCAGTCGAAAACTAACAATAGCTACAAAGAAACTAATAACATTCGGTGATCATGCGTAAGAAAATTGTTCTGAGAATGGGCAAAAATTTTTTTTTGTTTTTTGGGGTATTTTATTTTTTTCTCAAAACTACGATAGGTAAAGAAAACTAAAAAAAAATTCGTGGAATCAACGTAAAGAAAATTGTTTCAAAAATGGAATAAATAATTTTGTTTTTTTTTGGGGATATTTTATTTTTTTCTCGAAAACTACGATAGCTACAAGAAATATCACATTCGTGGAATCAGCGTAGAAAATTGTTCTGAAAATGGAAAAAAAAATTTTTTGGTTTTTTGTGCTATTTTATTCTTTTTCTCAAAAACTACGTTAGCTACAAGAAAACTAATAACATTCCGTGAATCAGCGTAAGAAAATTGTTCTAAAAATGAGAAAAAAAAATTTGTTTTTTTTGGATTATTTCATTTTTTTTCTTCGAAACATTCTTCAGCTACTAGAAAACTAATAACATTCGTGAATCAGCGTAAGAAAATTGTTCTAATAATTGCAAAAATTTTTTGGGAATTTTTGGGGCTATTTTCTTTTTTTTTCTCTAAAAAAAGATCTAGCAAGAAAACTAATAACACTCGTGAATCAGAGTAAGATAGTTGTTCTGTTGGGTAGAAAATTTGTTTTGGATTTTTTTGGTTATTATTTTATTTTCTGGAAATAAAATAAGGTTCTTCCGCTGTTGTTTTTCCCATTTTTATGAAAAATTTACGCTGATTCCAAAAAGGTTATTAAATTTTTTTTGTAGCTATGTAATTTTCGAAGAAAAAAAATAAATACCAAAAAATCAAAAAAAATTTTTTTCCATTTTTAGAACAAATATCTTAGCTGAAGCACGAATGGTTATTATTTTCTTGTAGCTATCGTAGTTTTCGAGTTTTGCACTTAGACCTCGACTTATACTTAGACCTTTTCGTTCGTTTGTTTGGTGAACTAATATAAGTCGAAGATCTAAGTGCTAAGTCGATAAATCAGTCAGTTGGTTTTTTTGGGAAATTATTTTCTCTGTGATTTTTTTAGATTTTCACAACTTAGACTTTGACTTATATTCGTTCCCGTTGAGACGTCACTATTTGGGGTTGAAGTGATAGTTTATACCTTAAAAGGTTTGCGCGATCAAGTTCGATCGTTTTTCGGTTCCTTCCCGAACGTCACTATAGTAATAGTGTCGCATTAACGGGAATCGCAAAGCGGCTGGAACGCTTTCAAATACCAGTTACCTAAGCTAAAACTATCTTCAATCCGATTATGACGTCATATAGTAACGCCTGTTCGGGAACTGATATAAGTCGAAGGTCTAAGTGCAAATTCCGAAAAATAATTTGGACTTAAAAAATTTTGTGAATTATTTTCTTTGAGAAATTTTAGATTTTAGCACTTAGACCTTTTGGACTTAAAAAATTTTGTGAATTATTTTCTTTGAGAAATTTTAGATTTTAGCACTTAGACCTTCCACATATACTTAGACCTTCGACTTAGCACTTAGACCTTTGACTTAGCACTTAGACCCTCGACTTAGCACTTAGACCTCGACCTTTAGACTTTGACCTTTCGACTGTATACCTAGACCTTGACTTAAGGCACTTAGACCTTCGACTTAGCACTTAGACCTTCGACTTAGCACTTAGACCTTCGACTTATACTTAGACCTTCGACTTATACTTAGACCTTCGACTTATACTTAGACCTTCGACTTATACTTAGACCTTTCGACTTAGCACTTAGACCTCGACTTTAGTTAAGACCTTCGACTTAATATTTAGACCTTCGACTTATCTTAGACCTTCGACTTAACACTTAGACGTTCGACTTATTTATACTTAGACTTCGACTTATACTTAGACCTCGACTTATACTTTGACAACAAAAATTTTTTTTCCATTTTTTAAACAAATATCTTACGTCTGATTCACCGAATGTATTTGTTTTCTTGGTAGCTATCGTAGTTTCGAGTTTTTGCACTTAGACTTCGACTTATATCTCTGACCGTTCGTTCGTTTGTTTGTTGAACTAATATAAGTCGAAAGTCTAAGTGCAAATTCCGAAAAATGATTTCGACTTAAAGTTTTTTGGGAAATTATTTTCTCTGTAATTTTTTTTAGATTTTCGCACTTAGACTTTCGACTTATATCAGTTCCCGTTGAGACGTCCCTATATGGGGTTGAAGTGATTGCGTTTATACCTTAAAAGGTGTTGCGCCGTAAGTTTGATCGTTTTTCGTTGCCCTTCGAAACGTCACATAGTTATAGGTCGCTTACGGTGAATCGCAAAAGCGGCTGAACTCTTTAAAGCCACTTTTATGTATAAAGCTCCTTCAATTCGATATAGTAGTTTCAACGGAACCGATTTAAGTGCGAAGGTTAGTGTGAAAATCTAAAAATACAAGAAATATTTCCCCCGATAATTTTCTGTTCAATTTTTTTTTCGGATTTGCACTTAGCCCTTCGACTTAACATCCCCGATGAGGCGTCAATATATGACCTATAGTAAGGTTTAACGATAGGTATCTGAAAACTAGCGAGAGCACAAAAAACGTAATAACATTCGTGAAATCAGCGTAAGAGAATTGTTCTAAAAATGGAAAAATAATTTTGAATTTTTTTTATATTTTATTTTTTTTCATCGAATAACTACGAAAGCTACATAGAACTAATAACATTCGTGATCAGCGTGAAATATTTGTCTAAATATTGCAATCAAAAATTTTTTTAACCTTTTTTGGGATATTTATTAATTTTTTTTTGAAACTATGTCACAAGATAAATAATGACATTCGTGGAATCAGCGTAAGATATTGTTCTAAAAATTTGAAAAAAAAATTGAATTTCTTTTGGATATTTTTTTTTTTTTTCGAACACGATAGCAACAGAAACTAATAAATTCGTGGAATCGCGTAAGAAAAATTGTTCGAAAAATGGCAAAAAAAATAATGAATTTTTTTTTGGCAATATTTATTTTTTTTTCTCGAAACCTACAGGGGCCTACAAGAAAACTAATAACATTCGTGAATCAGCGTAAGAAAATTGTTCTAAATAATGGCAAAAATTTTTTTTTTGATTTTTGGGCTATTTTTATTTTTTTTCTCAAAAACTACGATAGGCAAAGGAAACAAATAACATTCGTGGAATCAGCGTAAGAAAATTGTTCTAAAAATGGGAAAAATTTTTTTTTTTTTTGGGGTAATTTTATTTTTTTTCCTCGAAACCTACGGTCGCTACCAGAAAACTAATAATTCGTGGATCAGCGTAAGAAAAATTGTTCTAAAAAATGCAAACAAAATTTTTGATTTTTTGGGCTATTTTATTTTTTTCTCAAAACTACGATAGCTATCAAGAAAACTAATAACATTCGTTGAATCAGCGTAAGAAAAATGATATAAACAAAATGAAACAGAAAAAATTTTTGAAATTTTTTTGGGATATTTTTTTCTCGAACTACATAGCTACAATAGAAACTAATAACATTCGTTAGGAATCAGCGTAAGACAAATTGTTCTGAAATGGAAAAAAATTTGTTTGTTTTGGGCTATTTTATTTTTTTTTTTTCTCAAAACTTACGATAGTACAAGAAAGACAATACATTCGTGGAATCGAACGTAAGAAAATTGTTCAAAAAATGAAAAAAATTTTTGATTTTTTTTTGGTGTATTTTATTTTTTTTCTCGACACTACGATAGCTACAAGATAACTAATAACATGCACCATCATGAAAAGGAAAATTGTTTCTGAATGGCAAAAAAATTTTTTTGGTTTTTTGTGGCTATTTAATTTTTTTTCTCAAAACTACGATAGCTACAGAAAACTAATAACATTCGTGAATCAGCGTAAGATATTTGTTCTGAAAATATGAAATTTGTTTTTGATTTTTTTGGTTATTATTTTATTTTCTCGAAAACTACGAAGTACATCAGGAAGACTATTGTTTTTCATTTTTAAAACCAATTTCTTACGCTGATTTCCAAAAAGGTGTATAATTTTTTTGTAACTATAGTAGTTTCAATGCATTTATAATACCAAAACAATCAAAAAATTTTTTTCATTTTTAGAACAAATATCTTACGCTGATTCCACGATGTTATTAGTTTTCTTGTACCTATCCTATTTTCGATTTAGCACTTAGACTTCGACTTATATCAGTTCCCCGTTCGTTTGTTTGTTTGTTGAACTAATATAAGTCGAAAGTCTAAGTGGAAATTCCGAAAAATGATTTCGACTTAAAATTTTTTTGGGAAATTATTGAATTTTTTTAGATTTTCACACTTAGACCTTTGACTAATATCAGTTCTGCGAAGTCACTATATGGGGTTGAAGTGATATTTTATACTTTAAAGGTGTTGCGCGATCAAGTTAGATCGTTTTTTTCGGTTGTTCCTTTCGCAACGTCACGTTATAGTTAAGTGTCGCCTTACGGATCGCAAAAGCCGGCTGAACGCTTTCAAATACCAGTTACCTAAGCAAAAACTATCTCAAACCGATATGACGTCATATAGTGAGCCTGATGGAACTGGATATACAGTCGAAGGTCTAAGTCAATTCCGATAAATAATTTGGACTTAAAAATTTTGATGAATATTTCTTTGAAAATTTTTAGATTTTTAGCACTTAGACTCGACATATACTTTAGCCTTCGCTTATACTTAAGACCGTTCGACTTAGCACTTAGACTTTCGACTTAGCACTTAGACCTTTCGACTTAGCACTTAGACCTTCGACTTAGCACTTAGACATTCGACTTAGCACTTAGACCTTCGACTTAGACGTTAGACCTCGACATAGCCCACTTAGCCCTTCGACTTATACTTTGGTTTTTTAACTAACGCACGAAGGAATCGGACGATCTGTAGTTTACAGTAAAGTTTTTTTTGTTACTAAAACAATTTATAATAATTTTAAAAGGAAAAAATACTGCTTTGGAAATTTGGTTTATATTTATTAATTTTTTTACAATTCAGAATAAAAATTTAAATTAATATGGTATAAATATATATATATATATATATATATATATCTATAATTTTATAATTATATATATATAATATATATATATAAATTTATAAAATATATATATATATATATATATATCTATGATATATTATATATATTATATATATATATATATATGTTTTACAGACAGAGAAAGATATAATTTCTTTTCATGGAGATAATATATTTATTCGAGGTCTACTACGCAGTTGCGAATACGTTTGTTTTACGAAGTGTAGGTCAATTTTACAATATTTTTCTGTTTTTCTCTCCGATTTTGAGATTCTGGATATTCTTCCGAGTTTTTTCTTTGAGGTCGACGTGTAAGAAAACCGCAGTTATCTCGGTTGCTACGTAATTTGCTCTCGCTGTTGTATTGGGAAATGTGTAGCAGCCATTCTCATAGCCCAGCGTCATCCTCTCCACGGAGTTTGTTATAACTGGGAAATCTACAGCGATCTGCGACGCACACGCACGAGTGAATAAGCTCGATCTGCTCATATATAATTTCGACGGCGCATTCGGGATTCGTGTGTTTTGGGTGAGAAGCGATTGTTTTGAAAAATGAACAAAGCGATCTATGACGTTTTTTGCAAGACATCGAATGAGACAATTCTGACATGAAATACACGCCTCGTCTCCTCCTAAGCGTCGATATAAAAACGAAAGATAAACTACTCGCGAGACTATAGCAGTCAGCGCCTCTGAGCTTTTGCAACAGATTATTGAGCATCGATTTTACGATTCCGATAAACATTTCCTGTTTATCCGACAATTTCTTCTTTTTGGGGGCCGATGGTACTTCGTCGTCGTCATCATCACCGACTCGTCTCTTGAGAGAAAGATCTTTCGTTTTTAATCTTCCGGAACCGTGGTCTGAGGAAAGGAAATCCACAGCCAACCTCGTCGATGTCGATCGGTCGACCGACCTTTTTTCTCGACGGGATTTGCAATTATGAAATCCGCAACGATCTTCGTCGCAAGTATCCAAGTGAAAAATAGTGATGTGATTGTAAATAATTTTGAGAGCGCATTTGTGAGTCGCTCGGGTAACGTGAGAAGCGGTTTCTTTGAACATCGAACAGAGCGGTTTATGTTTTACTTCTTCGCAAGACATCGCGTGGCCGAATTCTTCCAATAAATTTTTCAGTCGTTTTGTCTTGATAGACTCTAATAAAACTGTATACAAATTATTCGCTAAGCGATAACACGCAGATTTTTTATGCCTTTCTAGCAGAGATTCAAACCTCAGTTCCAAGATGTCGATCAACAGTTCCTGTTCTTCGGAAAATACTACGTTTTTTGGGGAAGGTGGTGGCGATTTGTCGTGAGGAGCGCCCTCGGCGATTCGCACCTTTTTTTCTTTAAAGCTTTTTCTACCTCCAGAAACTTTTTTCCCGTCGCAATCATCTTTAATACGTTTACGAGCCCCGACGGACTTTAGCTTTAGTACATTACACCTGAATCTCAAATATTTAAGGTGTTTGAAATCATCTTTCTGCTTTATTTGGTCGCTATTAGAACACCCAGGATACGGTTCACTTAAACTAAAAGAACGCTTCTCGGTGATTACGCTGGCTGTTGGGGTTTGGACAACCAAATACGATGCTAAATCTGGACTCAGAAACGAATATAGAACTCGAAGAAATTCTGCCGGCATAAGTGATTTTTGATCGTTTCTGTGGCAAAAATCCTGGTGATTAATAAATATATCGTAGAACGATAGTGTTCGATCTTTTGAAGGAACGAGGTACCTCTTCATCCAGCTTTCGGCGTAAGAAATTTGCTGTTTAAGCGAAACTTGTAACTCATCGTCAAACCTAGATTTTCCAGGTTGTGTCATCTTAGCTTCAATTGCGTGTGTAACTTTAGAAGATTCGCGTATTTCCGAATTTTTTACAGCTAAAGAATGACTCGAATATTGTTAGTTAATGCGCGTAGGAAAGCTCGAAGAAGTGGTACGATCGGGACTGAAAAAGGCATCCGCACTCGACTTGGCACTTCTAATAACTGATACCACAGACGGCCCTATCGATCTTTTATACTTTTTTAAGGCTTACGTCATCAGCTAGTTATTACGTGGCACCCGGAGATGGCGACCAAAAAATTAATAAAATTTTTTATTTCGTAATAATAATGAAAAAATGATTTGTTTGTTTTCGAGATAAAATATATTATTCGTTTCAAAATCGTTAGGCTTGGTATAGGGATGTTTCAACGGTAACTAATATAAAACGAAGGTCTAAGTATTTCTCCCTTACGCCCCGATCGTGCCACGATATAACGTTACTTTTTACTTCTCGGGAGATGGGGCGCAATAAATATTTCGTTCCTTAAGCGATTTTTTTTTCGAGAGAAACCAAAAATTAATTACGGAATCTAGGACTTCGGGTAGCCCCTTAAGGTTCTGCGCGTCGTAACGAAGTTGTAGATTAAAACTGTGGTCGCTCATCGCGATCCGTCGATCAGTTTTCAAGGCGTTTCGGATATCGAAAAACTAAAAGCGGCTGTAAGGTGCTTACACGACCCTCGTTATTTTCCGGGCAACACTTTGAAAAGTAACGTAAAAAAAATCTTAAGGGATCCCCATTGCGCTCCGATCGTGCCAAGAAATAACGTTACTTTTTATTTCACGGGAGATGGAGGTTGGAAATGGCCAATTTAGTGCTAAGGAAATCACATTGGAAATGGCCAATTTAGTGCTAAGGAAATCACAATCTGTCTTACCAAGAAAAGAATAACAAAAGAGATACTTGCTATGTCATACGGGTTTGGAAATATAAGCCTATCAATATACCATCTTTCACCGGGAAATTTCCGAATTCCGTTATTTATTTTTTGTTTTCTCCGAAAAAAAAACTCGCTTAGGGAACGAAAAAATTATTTTGCTCCATCTCCCGAGAAGCAAAAGGTAACGATATTTCGTGCTACGACTGGAGCGTAAATTTCGAAATGTTCCCAGAAAGCCCGACACCACCGGAAAGTAACGACGTCGTTCGTCCAAGCACGAGATTTTTTCAGGTTAATTTTCAAAGTGTTCTTTAGAAGGCCCTACACCCACGATTAATAACGAGGGGTATTTAAGCACTCTCCAGCTGCTTTTAGGTTTACGAAAATGGAACAAGCGCTTTAAATGGGGGTCATTTACCGATAAATAATAATCTATATCTATATCTAGATACTAAACTATCTATGTACTACTATTATTAGTTTTTTGACGGATTCGGAATAGGCGACCGCATTTTCGACGCGCTAAACTCACTCGGCAAATCGAAATTCCTATTCCATAATTTTTTTTTGGCTTCTCGAAAAAAAACTCGCTTAGGGAACGAAAAATTATTTTGCAACCTTCCGAGAAGTCGAAAGTAACGTTGATTAGTGCCCCGATGTGAGCACATTTAGAGGTTTGTTCTAGTATTTCATGTAATTTTCAAAGGTTCCTTTAAAGGCCCGAAACCCACTGAGTAACAGGGCGTATAAACAACTCTCCGCTGCTTTTATTTTAGATTCCGAGCCGCTTCGAAAAATATGATCGACGGATCGCGCAAAGGCGACCTGCAACTTTCGATTATTCTTCGTTAAAACCGCTTAACTTACACTTGGCTGACTCGAAATCCTAGTTCAGTAACTTTTTTTAGGTTTCCTTCGGGAAAAAACTCGCTGGGAACGACAAATTTATTTTGTCCATCTCCGAGTTCAAAAAAGTTAACGTTTATGGACCTACTGTAAGGAGGGCATTTAGTTTACGGCCTAAATTAGCGTTTTTTTATTTTGTAGGAAACCTTCTAAAGGGAAACTTCCAATTTAAATTTTTGGCACAATCCCATAATAAAGGGACGGTTTTTTGTTCCATCACCTTACGCAAAGGTTTTAAAGTTTTTTCCGGAAATTTTGAAATGTCCCAGGAACCCCCTGTTCCCCCGCAAACTAATGAGGAGTACCTAGACTCTTCAACCGATTTTAGTTTTACGATATCTCAAATTATCCTGAGTTATTTGAAGTTTTCGGTTCCACTCCCGAACTAAAACAAAATTTCTCTTCTAGTGGGGTGCGCACTCGGTCACAGAGTAGTGCTGGCTCACCAACCAACGCCGTTGAATGAGGATACCATGACTCTGTGTTAAGTACTGCTCTTTCTCAATGAATATAAGTGTATACAAATGTAAGGGAAACAGATCCATTAAAAGACATTTATTTGGTGACACAATCACAGTACGTGTATCTTATCTGCCGAGTAAAGTAGAGACGTTTTTTTGGTGCGAGCTGTTTCCTTACTGTATTGGTAATACAATAGAAAGTCAAACTCCATGTCAAGGTTACGGGGGAGGTTTACTTGGGTGGCGAGATGGTGAGTTGGTCGAACCTTATTCTTGAAAACCTGTGTACAATCTGTACATTATAGTGGAATGCGGTTCCCAACGATCTGAATATCTCCGTCTATACACCTCCGTGTCTGTGGGCAATTCTTGCCTTGGGTATAGAATGAAAATTGGTGATCGCCTCATATCGCATATAGGCCCTTTTTCTTGCAACGAGTTGAAAGCAAAGTATATGTAATCCTTTTAGAGGATAGATGATTAAACATCAGATATTGAATCCATAAAGAACATATGTTAATTGTTTTCGAGTCCGCGCTAATCTTCACATACATTTGAAGATAAAATACAGCTCGATTAGAGAATCAACGTAAAATTGGACTTATTATATGAAAATATATAAGTGCTTCCGCTGACTGTTTGACCATAACTAAGGAATAAATATCCTTCGAGTGCAATGGTAATTGGTGCCTAAACGAAGTATGTACAAGTCTATTCATATATTTATAGATATATCCGATATCACGATATGTATACATTTGAATCTAGGCTTTGACCCAATTAATATAAAGACCAATGTGATAAGAGTTATTATATATATACTATTACACATGATTAATAGCTCGAGTGACTGACAACTTCATCTTTCTAGGGTTCGAAGAGTTGTAATTTTTATTGTAGGCTCTTTGTTATTCTCTTGATCTCTCACAGCCTTTTCTGAAACCTATTGTAAAACACAACACTAACTATTGAATTTGGTAGAGAGTATTACTTAAATAAATCCCACAAATTGCACGCCTCGACGCTATTATTCTTTCTAATGTGCAGAATAATTCTGTTTCCTTCATCGTGAAGGGCTTATTTTCAGTACATTGCCATCGTTACCTGGATCTGATGACGGTCTAAACTGAGAAAGACAATAATCAATATACTATATAGTGCTGAAGTAAAACGTATACGACTATTAAAAAATGTGCTCATTGTTACTATGCCATATGCAATTTCAATCGCATATCTAAAAAATATTCGCGTTCGTTAAAGTCGCAAATCAGAATACAGGAGGTTTCAGTATGTGCAGATTCGCAATCGCGCGGCTCACAATAGGCAAACCGATTCAGTTTCGAACTCCTCATATAATTTGATTAAGCATAAAATAACGTCTCAAAACTTTAATTAAGACATCTTGTTATTCCAGACATCGCATAAAACTCTTTATATTAAGAGATAAACTAATGAGCTGCCACTGAAGTTACGGATGATTCCCTTTATTCGTATTTATCCGTGATAGTTATTTTAATAGGTTATTTACTCAGAGAATATATACTCACTACGTCTATTATAGAATCGTAAAATAATTTATTTTGCCACCTCTAATCTACGAAGAACTATTCGAAAAGTAACGTCTATATATTACGATGCCTACAATCCGAGCGTAAGGGGGAGACTGTCACTGAATTATTTTTCACGTTAAATTTCAAAGTGTTCTTTAGAATAAATACTATATCAATATACTCACACCTAACAAAAGTTAGTTAAACACCCATCCTAGGAACTGGTGTCTGCTTATTATATTTTAACCATTAATCCGTAAGCTCACTCTAATAAAATAATTAACGAAGGATCGCTAGTAAATAGGCGTACGCAGTTTCTGATATCTAAATTACTTATGATATAAATCAACGCTCTTATCAAAATTAGTAAAGATACAAAATTCGGAAGAATTAGTTAAAAGAATTCTGCTTATTGGTTAATATATTTTATTATTTCACTGATAAATGTTACATAATATTTAGTAAATATAATACACATTTGTAGGAATAAAACAAACCTTATTTATCAATTTGGTTAAATTATATTTCTACAAAAAATATTTGTTTATTTGGATTATATTAATTTTTTTAATACACTATGAAATCTGCGATATAATGATATACATAAGAAAACTATTAAAAGATATAGTGGAATCTAGCGTATAAAATATGTAGTAATATTAGTAGTTTTAAAAAATAATCTATTTTTTGTATATTTTATTTGAAATTTTATATTTATTTATATATCTTCAAAATATTGATCTCTAACAATAGAAAATAAAAATTAATAATTTTAGGCAAATCAATTCACACCATAAATATCGGATTCCAACTAGCAGTAATCAATATAATGCTAACTTGCAGTACTATCTTAATTACCGCAGTTTTTGAGATATAAAAAAAATTAACCCACCATTAATATATATATAAACTAAATTTTGCCATTTTCCTTGATAAATTTCCATTCATCGCAGTACTATTAGTTTCTCTACTTACCTTATTCATATATTAGAATTTTTCTTCGATTAGCTTCTGCGTTAGTATTTCAAGCAAAAAAATGAAATAACCAAAATAACAAAATTTTTTTTTCACATTTTCACAACAATATTTTATTTCTCTATCCATAAACACCTTACTATCTTCGTGACACCTTCACGAAACTTCCAATTAACCCAAATTTGAAAAAATATTTTGAAATTATTTAAGTAAAAAAAATTATTGCAATATAACGAAAAAAAAATTTAGTGAGAGACTATATAGCTAAAGATATTTTGACAAGTAATTCCACGTGTTATTAGTTTTCTTGTAGTATGAGCTCACGGTAATCGTTTTTGAATTTAAAAAGTAACTCAACCACAAAAATAAAAACAATTCATCTCATATGTAATCTACAATATGTGCTACGCCTGATTTCCAGAATGTTATTCACGTTTTTTGCTATGGAGTCATATCCGTAGTATTCTTGGAGAGATAAAAATATAAGTATATGCGTCATAACATAATAAGAAACTTGCTAATTTATAATACTTTTTCAGAGACTTAAAATATATTTATCGTCTTGTATTGTCAACTAATTGTTTATTAGTTAATACCATATGTGAGAAAGCTTATACTCGTTACTGCATGGTTTATAATATTTTCCGGAGAGGGGAGATGATCATGTTATTGACGAAAAAGTCGGACGGTCTCTCCGAGACAGAACTAAGAGCGTGGTTTTATAGAGAATTTGGATATAGTCTTCTCTGTTGATGAATTAGAATGCCAAAATAAACTTTCGTTGCTATGTGATTGTGCGATTAGCTTGTAAACTCTTTCTTACAAGGAGACTTCATTATTAAATTTTCGAGTTCTAAGGTTCTTCGCGAACGCCTGACCGGGATTAGGACTTAAGGAAACTTGTCGTGAGTGGAGAAAATTATATCTAAATGGGGAAGAATAGAAGTACGTAGTCGACTGAACGCTACGTCAATATTTCGCGCATCGCGTTATAGCGTATATGCAGCTTACTGAATCAAGGTAGGAAACAGCACGAAACGTGAGAGACTTGAAGGAATATTGTGCTTCTGATTAATTTTCATTTATATTTTTGTGTAAGATTTATTCATATACGTTCTCCTAATCATAAAGAAGATGGGTAAAAAAATTGACTGTGCGTGTGATTATAAAGTTAATTTAAGAAAAGCGACATTTTCAGATGCATATACAGAAATGTCACAGACACAACACAGGTGACAAAAAATACATAACAATAAATATATTATCTTTCTCAAGAGACTAAGTAAGCTATCTAATCGAACAACGCGACAAAGCTATGATTACTCGAACGTCGTTGTATTCCACTTTTAATTTATCGAGAGTACTTAGACAACTGGCTTAGAGAATCACATCTAAGATCCAGCGTGCGTTTAGGAACAGTGTGTATCTTGTTCAGAGGAGGTGAGAGAGTATAGTGGACGCGTACTATGACCTTATTTAGTTACCTCTCCTAGAAGATTGAGAGAAATTCCGAATAGTTGTTGTGTCAGTTGTATATAAAAGTGACTCCTCACTTTTGTACAATTAATCTCGAAGAGCAACAGAAAGAGACAATGTATTCTATATGCACGTTTTGTACTGTAAGAAATATCTTGCGACATGGGGTAATACCTAACATAGCAATGAGAAATATACTGTGCTTGTGGAGCTCCTATGAGTGCAAACACTGTCAGTCACGTGCTAATGTGCGGAGTGCCGCTGTAAATCAACAATTATTAGAAATGTCTTTTTAGGGCTCAAGCCCAATTGTAATTAATTACTCGTATGGGATTTTTTCTTAACTGTGTACTACTCCATAAAATACCGTCTTCTTTAAAAAAATATTTTCTAGGCTGATAAAATAAAAATTCAAAAAATATGGTCGAAATAGTACATTGAACTCTATTTGAATAATGGCTGTTGTGGTTCATCGGTACTTTTAATCTGAATACTCAGAGAGAGTCTAGTATACAAGGTCGAGAGTCTCTCCTATAATAGTTCTGACTTCTCAGAGGGATATAAATTATCTTATTAGAGAAAATGATTACAGTTTATTAAATTTATTCGACTTAGAACTTTCGCGCAGTTACTTTGAGAGGACTATTGTGAATAGATAGAGACGCAATGTTCAAGTTGAAAACCGATAAATAATTATTCAAAACATAGGAATTGAATGGTCAGCACATTGCACATATAATAATAATAATATCTTATATATATATAGTAATTAGTAATGAATAACTAAAATAATATTATATCCAAAAATGAATGGTATTGAACTAATTGAGTGAGATGAGTTATAGATACTACTTCGTGTATGGTCTCAATGAGATTCAAGTCACCTGAAATTAATACTCACAATGAATAGGAGTAGAATAACATTTTAATGAGCAATCATAATTAAAAATATAGCAGTATTAAATCTCATCAAAGAACAAATGATTAATAATTCTACAAAATAAATCAAAAATAATTCAGAGGAAGCCGATTAAAATAGAAATATTATATTTAGTTATTAAATACTAATATATATAGAGCCTTAGTAATAAAAGATTATAAAATCGTCTGCACATTATCAAGCGTAAAAATAACTATTACTGAAAATGCGAAAATATACACAATCATATCTCTTGCATTTATATCATTGGGTTTTTGCAGATAATAATCTAATTGTGTATCAATCCAAGACAGAAAACAGTATATAAGCGTATGAGAAAAAACAGACTCTACTATTCGCCTTGGTATTATTCAGCTACATGTCAAACACGTGAGACTATGCATTATTCTGGAAATTGTAAATAATTCTATATCCTTTTGTGACCTTTATTTGGAGTTGTTGCCAATATTTGTATTATACTATTGAAATAACTACGATAGTCACATAAGATAAACAAATAAACAATCGTTATATAGTGAAATCAGCGAAAATAATTATGTTGACCGATAAATTGAAATATTTTATTATTATTATAATTAATTTTGTAATTTATTTATTTTTCTCAAAAACTTATAGAATAGCTTACAAGAAAATAATATTAACATTACGAGTGTAATCAGCTGAGAGTATAATGAATATTTGTATCAATATATATATAAATATTATAAATGATAAAGAAAAATTTTTTTTTCTCAGTGTCTTTTTTGGTTGGGTTTGTGAGTTGTATGTTCTTACGTGAAACTGACCGATACGGCCCATAACCAATGAGCCTTAAGCTGATAACATTTCGTGGATCCCCACGAGTAAAATTATAAACAGTTATGAAAGGTGCAAAAAAAAAGCTATTTTTATTGATTTTATTTTGGGCTCATTATTAATTTTTTTCCATTAGAGATATAAACTCATATAGCATTATAACTAAAAGTAGATAATACATATATGATATATAAACTCATTATCGTTACTAGGTAAAATACAGACGTTAAAGAAATAATTTGATATTTTAATAATAAATATATAAAAAAATATTTTTGAATAATATTTTGGATTATATATATATTATATTTATATATTTTTTTTTTTCATCGTAAAACTATCGATAGCTAACAAAGTAAAACTAATAAAGTTTCCTATATATGGAAATCAGCGATAATAAAATATTGTTATCTCATAATAAAATGGTCAAAAATTTTTATATATTTGAATTATGTAATTTGAGTCGTGTGCGAATAAGTGCTTTAGCTTTTAATATTTTGTCCATACTATGCAAATTTTACTCGAACTTAGCTACAACAAAATACCTTATATAATCTAATTAGTAGGACAGTCAATCGGTTAGGAAAATTGAGTTCTGAATAGAGTGTGAGTCAATCTAGAAAAAAGTTCAATTATAGAATTTTTCCTTTAAGGGTCTATCTTCTCTGATGTTCTTGTTGCTCAAAACTACGAGGATAGCTCACAAACAAACCGTAGCATACCGGTTTGGCACGTGCAAGAATTCAGCGTATTGTTATTGGTTTTAAGTATATAGCAAACACAATTTTTATATTTGAAATTATAGCTATGAGATGAGTGACATATATGTTCTTTATTTAATGCAAAAAAACTCCGTAAATAAGCTACATAACAATCACATAAAATTTTATCTCTAACCACTTTTCAAGCCAATGGATTGCTCAGTCAGTGTAATCCTAGATATGTTCGAATAATATTATTTGCGTAAAAATATTTATTTATTATTATTAATTAGAGGATCTATATATTCTGTGTCTTAGAATTTATAACTATTCGTATCTTACGACAAGCACATCTGTATATCCTCGGGCTACACAGAGTAACTTTCAAGTCTCTTCATCTCTCTATGTTTCAAGAAAGAAGAATAGGTCAATATGAGAGATCTCAAGGTTATTCTCTACCCTTTACATGCTAGAATAATCTGGCAATTTGAGGCTCTCCAGGCTTTTCCATGATCTTCACCTCTTCAGGCTTGAACAATCGGAATATCTAAAATAATAAAATTATCTTTTTTTTCCAGATATCATTTTTTAATGTAAAAATATCTATAATATGGCTGCTTCCACGAATGTTATTAGTTGATTTCTTTGTGTGTTGTACAAACTCCAAATTGAGCTGTTCACTTGTTTAATTTAATTTATCCGGGTGTGTCAGGTGTAGACTACGGAATCGTATTCGATTAATACCAATACTGATTAATATACTAAATTCTTTTTCGATTGTTGATTGTACTTTCTGCAGGGCCGACGAAATTTGGAAACTCTCAAAAAATGATATTTAGATTCGTTCACTATTATAAAAAAGGTAAGATGTAATTTAATATATTTATAAATAAATCATATTTCGGTAGTCATAGTATCTGAAACTTAAAGAGATTCTTCGATAAGGTTATAAGGAATGCGTGTCGATATAAACGAATAAACTTAGACTATCGAAATCTGCGCTACTAGCACTATCGCGTAATCTACTAGGCGATCAATATATTCGAAACTGGCTTCTAGTATGTCTGTATTTTATTATATTTTTTTAATTATCTCCCATAACACCGTCTCTTTTAACAACCATTTTCCCCAATTAAGTGACTAAATTAAAATTAAAATAATAATAATAAATTATATATTATTTTTTTGTCGATGTAAGCGAAACAATTGACAGAATATATTACTGATGTTACCAGTTCTGAGAAAACTATCGTTGTTAAATAATTTCGAGAGACTAAAAGCGGATGTAAGGTGCTTAGACGCCCTTACGTTATTTAGATATAAGGGGTGTCGTAGATATTTGTGAAACACTAAATAATGAGTTTAACTATAGTACTATCTTTTATACGTGAAGAATTGTAACTAAATAATAATATTTTCGTGTCTTAATAGCTGAAGTTATTTTATTCACTTAATGAGACCAATATAAAATATTATTCTAGTGAGTCTAGTGAACTTACGTTACGCAGTAGACCCCGAGTAAAAGGTTAACTGATGTTGTCAACTATATGAATTCAATATAACCTGCAGTCGATCTTAAGTCTTTTCGACATATATCGCACAGGATTATTTTGGTTTAATCTTTCTTACGTAGGACTCTGAGTTCATTAATTATATTATATTTTTTATTTTATTTATATTAATTTAAAATTTAACAATGACATTTTAGATAAATATAATTTTTATTAGATTGGTTCCAGAAAATTGTTTGATTCAACATTTTGACTCTGATTAAGTGATCTATTTCATCGGTGAATCATTTATTTTTAAAAACTCAGTAAAAGAGTTCTAATTTTAAAAATCGCTCTCTACACTAAAGTATCTGATGAGATATATACCTCTGGAATAAAATTTATGTATTGTAAAAATTTAATTTATTTTAAATATTTTGAGACTATATGAATATATGATATTCTTGAAAGGGAGGATTTTTTACACTATTAATTAGAAACTATACATATAAAGATAATTTAGCCATTATAAGTAATATATATATATATATAATATTATATTATACTGTATATATACCGTGTATATAATGAGGGTATGTTGTTACCTGTGTTAATGGATAGTAGTGAGACTATGGTCTGGAATAAGAGGTATAGATCTAAAGTACAATGTATTCAGATGGACAATCTTAGGGAATGAGGAATGAACGTATTAAAGAGTTGCGTGGTGTGAAGAAAGTGTTAAATGAGAGAATAATTATGAAAGAACGTTGAGATGGTTTGGTCTTGTGGATAGGATGATGATAAATAATCAGTTGGTTAGGAGGATGTATAGTGGTGAGTGTGCTGGGAATCGACCGGCTGGGAGACAGAAGAAAAAGTGGATTGAGTCAGTAAAGGAATGCCTGGAGGAGAGAAATGCGAATTTGGCAGAGTCGAGAAGAAAGGTGCATAATATGAGTAAATGGCGGGGTTTTGTGAGGGGGTGTGGTTGTAGCCCACCTGGGCCAAGGAATGAACCCCACATTGGAGAGATGCTATAGTGAGGGTCTGTCGCGGTCCCGTGAAGCTATAGGGTGAATTTTCTGACTGCGATGAGTTCTCACTAAAAGGTATAAAGGGGGCGGTAATGCTGGGCTTTCTTTTCGACTTGCGTCATATTCTTCTACTACTTTTCTGTTTTCGGTGAATGTTACGCATCTTACCCCCAGTGTTGTGGAGAGAAGGTGGGTAATGATAATGATGATGATATATAATTAAAATACTAGAATACAAATTCCAAGTAAGGAAAATCAATATTACCAATATTTCTTTGCCAGAGAGAAGATATACTTGAACGTTTGAAGTTCTACAAGAAATTTATAATAGTGAGGCATCCCTTGGAGAGACTTCTTTCAGCTTATATAGATAACTTCGGATCAAATTCAACAGAGGCAAATTTTTTTAGAGAAAAGTATGGGGTGAAAATAATGAAATTCGTAAGAAAAACTTCAAACGTACCTCAGTCGGGTGAAATGCTGCAGTTTAACGAGTTCTTGAGTTATATCATATCTATGAACCAAGTCTTTCTTCATGAAAACTGGAAACCATACCTACATTTATGCTATCCATGCACCATATTTTATGACTACATTGGAAAGTACGCAACTCTAGAATATGATTCTAACAAAATACTTGAGGAAATAAATGCTCCTCTCAATATGGCATTTCCCAGTTTTCAGCCATCTAGGACGTCAGAATTTTTACTCGCACTTTTACCATCAATTCCAGAGGAAATTTTACTGAAATTTTACAAAAAATATGAAGCCGATTTAACGCTGTTTGAGTACGAAACAATCAAATATTTGGAAAACGATACCGGTAGAATATATATGAATTTCTATTCATCACAAATTAAATGAGTTTTGTATCTTTTGCGAGTACCACTTTAAGAAAATTATGGAAAAAGTTTATATTACAATTTTGGTGTTTGCTAGCTATTGGTGAAACTAGCTGAGCTTTCTCTAGGAAAAAGTTTAATTACAATTTTGTGTTTGTCTAGCTATTGGTGAACTGTGGAGCTGAGCTTTCTCTAATAATTCCTACTACAACGTAACGGAATACGCCTGGAGAATTAATGTAACGGCCTTCTTTTTTCTAGGTATAACTATTACAATTTTGCAGTGTAGTTGCTAGCTTCATTGTTGAGAGTAGACTTTTTTCTCTAATAACTTATAATAAGGATTTCCGAGTGCGAGTAATATTTTTATCAAGAATGCTGGGCTTAGTAAGCCATATTTGTCTAAAAGTACCGCGTATTAATGTTAAATTCAAACCAAGTATTTTCTTTAAAGAGAGAGTGTCGCTTTTTGCTGTATTTTTCTGATTGTAAAGGTATTCATATAATTTTGTTTTAATGCAAATCTAGACGCTGGACGCTATGTAGCCCTACTATTATTATCTGTAGTAGAGTAATATATTTTAAATGAATACTTTTCTTGCGAGAAGTTAAGCTTTTTTTTTCTGTATTTTTTCTATAAGGACGATTCTCAACATTTATTGTTATAATTATACCACGTAGGACGCTGGTATAATAGTTCACTAGTTTTTAACATAGGCATAATTTACATCCTAATGTTTTTTGCTAACTATTTGAGATCACACGATGGCCTACAGAAGAAAAACATCACTTGTAAGGCATTCATTAAGTTCAATCGACGCTGGACCTTATGTAGCCACATTATTTTCTAGGGAGATTAGATTTATAAATTAAGAATGACATAGTTTTCTTCTTAAGAGAAGTCTAAATTTTTTTTTTTTTTTCGATTTTTCGGTTAAGAGCATTCATTCAAATGTCGTCTAGACACGATGGACCTGAAGTAGCCCTATTTTGCTTAGAGGGGATTTGCTTTTAAAATGAGATAGTTTTTTTTCTTTTGAGAAAGTAGCTTTTTCTGTATTTTTTTCTATGATAAATTCAAAGGCAAAAATATTTAAATTTTCTTCGTCTGATCGATTACGGACCTCTATATAGATAGGCTCTAATTTCCTTGGGGGTATACTACATTTATAAATAACATGTTATTAATATTTGTAGAAGTTAGCTTTATTTCTGCTAAAATTTATGCTTTAAGGGCGCAATTCATTAATTTTATTATATCAAGCATGCTAGGAACAGCCTATGTAGCGGAATATTTTGGCTGGTTGATCAGCTACTTTTTTTCCATTTTTAGGAATTAAAAACACTACCAATTCGTTTTTCGTTAAGGGTCTATTCATTAAATTAATTTTATCTAGAGCGCGGCTGCGGAAGACTATGTAGGCCGCACTCACACAAATATGTTTTCTTAGGTATAAATATTTTACAATGAAATACCTCTATTTCTTTTTGAGAAGTAACAGGCTTTTTCTATGTATTTTTTGTTTTTCTTTAAGGCATTCAATTTATGTTCTCTAGAGGCTGGACTGAACTCTATATTAGTCCCCTATTTTTCTTCCTAAGATATATTTTTAATGAACAGTTTTTCATTTTAAGCGATTTTTCTGGTATTTTTTTCTTTAAGCTCATTCATTTAATTTCTCAAAATCAGACGCTGGACACTATGTAGCCCTAGTTTTTCTATGGTAGGGATATTTTAAATTAAATGAATAGTTTTCTTTTGAGAAGCTATTTTTTTTTTCATTTTTCGTTAAGGCATTCATTAAATCTCTCTAGACGATGGACCTGAATAGCCCTATTTTTCTAGGGATATTTTAAATGAATAGTTTTCTTTTGAGAAGTAGCTTTTTCTGTATTTTTCTTTAAGGCATTCAATTAATTTTCTCTAGATGCTGGACCTATATAGCCCTATTTTCCTTGGTATATTTTAAATGAATAGTTTTCTTCTGAGAAGAAGCGGTGAATGATTTTTTATTCAAAGTGTGTGTTATTAGTCATCCCATCATAATTTTTAAGCTTCAACTTGGAATATTCATCCAAGAGTAGAATCGGTAACTTGCAATAACACCTATGAATGTTTTTAATCAAAGAGTTATTAGTCACCTCACCTGAATTATTAGTACCTAAATGTTTTGGGCTTAGGAAATTATGCTCTGCTTATCTGTATATATGTAATAATTTTCTTTTGATTTTATCATGTGTGTAAATTTATTTTTATGATAAAATGTTTCGTAGATTCATTTGCACTAGTTTTTTTTTTTGAGGGTGTCACCTAACGATTTCGTATGCAAACTTCTCTGATATTTAAATAAAGAAACAATTATCTTCATAGGCTTTTTAATCCCTGCCGACTAGACGATGAAGAAAGTATTAATATATTATATAATATCTAGAATATGAGAGTTATAATATATATATTATTAGTTATATCTATATAATTAATATAATTTATATATATATATATAGTATATTTATTATATATATAGCCTATATATATAATATTAATACTATATATAATTCATTATATATATATATATTTTTATATGATATATAAATATAGTATATATTATATATAATATATATTAATATATATATATATATTATATTAATATATAATATTATATATATAAGCCTATATATTATTATATATATATATAATATATATATATTACTATATTATATCTATAAAATTCTTTTCCTAAATACGTTTGCTTAAAGTACATTCAGCCGGAATTTTTTTTTTTTTGTGTATTCAAGATTTGTCACTCCAAATCAACTTGTGCCTTAGTTTTTCATGATAGTATAATCATATATATATAGTAATAATATAATATATATATAATATTATATAGCGTATATACTCATGAGATATACTATATAGTATCACTATATAATATACTATAATTATCTATAAAGTAAGTATAGTAAATCATCATCGCATCACTCACGTTTTATCCCAACACACTTGGGTACACACGTTGTTGTAAGCAATGCAGTGGGAAAAAGAAAAAGTAGTAGAGGAATATGATGCAATGCGAAAAGAAAGCCCAGCCTAACCGAGGAGATACACGCGCTTTTATACGCCTTAATTGAGATGCATAGTTCCCCAAGCAGAAAATCTAACGACTGTAGCGGTTTACACGTGATGTGTGTGAGTAAACTGGTGATTATCCCATAATTTATGTGCATTCGTTCAATTGTATATGGTCATGTGTTTTTCAGTATCTTTGGCTCTTTTCGTTTTGGTTCGGTCCTTTTATTATATCTATGGTTATCTTCATCTCTTTCTTCTTCATATTCATATATCGGATTTTTATCTTTTATTTATCTTCCTAAATACCGGCCTTTTCAACTACTTAGGTACTGTGACTTGTACCTTTCTCTTTCTCGTCTCTGTCATAAGCTTCATACATTCTCTAATCCATTTTCGGGCTATATCCTTTTACGTGACACGTGACCACATTTTCTTTCGGTCTCTCCATAGCCGGGTTGGGTTCCCCAAGTAAATTGAAAGCAGCAAACTCACACACACCTATATATATTCACTATTGGACCAAGCCACTCTATCATCCGATCCTTTTCCAGTAGACCAAACCATTTCATCAATGTACTATTCAATTTTATTCTCATCATTTAGGGTCATTTCTTCACACCATAAACGGCTTCCTAATGCGTTCAGATTTCCTCATTTTTATCAAGCCTTCTTCACTAACCTTGCTGTGATGTGCTATAATATTAATATGTATATTAGTTCAATCTATAATAAATATGTAATATATAAGTTATATTTATATATATACTATGATATTATAAGTGATACTAGTATATAAGTACTTTATCATATACTATATAATTATATATATATATATAATATAATATGACTATATGTAATATTATAATTATTGGGAGTAGACGGAAGCAGAATTTTTTGGTTCCGTGCCGGGTACCGGAACTTTGCGCAGTAAACTCCTGTGAAATAGTTTTTCGGGCCGGAAGATGTTCCGGCGAACAGGGACTGTTTTCGACTTAGGAACGTTTGATAAGCTGAGTTTCGCACATAAGCTCCCAGACTGCAAGTCTCGGCGGGCTAACTATTTGCAATCGTTTTCCCACGAGCATCCGTATTGCGAAGTTCCTAACGTCCATACGAAAACGTCACACAGTCAGGCCCGTTGTTTAAATCAAAATGCCGCATCGATTATCGAGACGAATTATAATAAAGATCTTTCATATTCTTTAATATTTTTAAAACAAAATCTTTCACAAAATGACGAGAAAGTAAAACGTTTCCCTTTTAAAACAAAAAAAGGGAAGAGAAAGAGAAAAATAAGGATACTATTATATCAGTATATAGTAAAATAGATACATTATTAAGTATAGAGTTATTGGCTTAACAAATTGCCAGCTGGAATTACGACGGCTGGCGCTCGGCGTTCCAGGTCTCGGATAGAATAATTTCCCTGTTCGGTCATGACTTTGTTAATGTAATTTTTTGCCATTCAGAAAGCGTTTCATCCGAGTAACGAGAGTTTTGCAGACACGTGATGACTCTCGGCACTTCTGGAAAGACGCTAAGCATATTATTCTCTACTGGCATTCAAACTTGGTCCCTGATTAACAAAGGGCTAAACGAGTGAACGGTATGAGGATGGCAAACAGGAACGAGAGAATCTTCGTAGAAGACCAACTGTAAGTGAACATAGAAAAGACACCAGGGGGAAGAGTCTCTCTAGAAGTATCTCATCTGTCATGCTTGTATATTGCAGCAATCTAACTGTGAAAGTCTCTTAGTTCTACAAGCCAAAAATTGTCGATAAGCGGATCATTATTAAATTTCATTAAAGCAAAAAGAATATACTATAAAGCTTTGCGTTTTTCAGAAGCCGGCAGTGCAGCCCTGTGAAAAAACGACTCGAACGCCTTCGAATTGAAAAATTATTACATTAACTCAATCGAGAAAAAACAGGAAAAAATTTGAAACCATGGAAAGGGGAGGCGGCCGTCGGAATCGATGGCAATTTGTTACTCATACCTCTTATCACTGGGGTATAATCAGGGGAGGGGGAGCAGGGGGGCATCTTCTATGATTCAGCCCAGCTAGTAAGTATACCACTGAGCACTAATCTTTGGCGCGAATGAAAATGAACCTTGATAAACATTCGGTCCAGTATTGACGAGATGTCGAAAGAGATTATTGATGGTTTACTTACATAGCTTTATCTTTCGAAAGATTGGATGAAGACGTCATGAGTCGCATTGACCATACAAGTATTATAAAATATAGATATATATAGAAGAATAAATAATACTAGTATATATAATAATAATTATATATATCGAATATATATAATATAATATATTATTAACTGTATATATAATATAATATTATATTACTTTATAATAGTTAATGATATTATAATATAGTATATTATTATAATGAAGTAATGCATTATCCTGGATATTCAGTATATAATATTTAGAAGTTTAACTTAATTTAGCACCTATGTTTGAGGCGCAGCACACAATTCTACTTTACAACCTCTACCGAATTACAGTAGCTTATTAATTGCTATATTTAGAGATAAATGAACGGAAAATTTATTCACTTGTAATAGTTAATAAATCTATAAAGTTTGGCCGCATGTTCCCAATGCGATGATAAGTGAATAGCATTATATTTAGGAGTGCATAAGATGTCCGCGGTTTGTTTGAATGTAATATGCTTCTATATGAGTTCCAGTCAATTTTGGGAACCGAATCTTCATGATCGTCTCTTTCGATATCACTGGGCAATTGCATGCAGCCGGCTCTATAGTGCGTTATTCCCCTTGTTAAGTCGTTTCGCTTCTCTTTGATCGGAACAGACTTCAGCCGCCACAAGCACATACACCTACGCGGATTCTTCTTGAGCATTGTCAAGGGACCAATATTGCACATATTATGATTTGAATAGGCTAGATTGTTTTGTTATAAATGCATATCACTGTGGATTCCCCGTCAGAATGCACACCCAAAAGATCCGCTACTATTATTTACGGAAAATCCATTTCGAGCCGAACACAAGATGGATGATATATTTTAGTGATAGGGTCTTAGGGAGTGGTTTGTTTGTACCGTATAAGAAGGAACGGGATAGGAGATATCAAATGAGACTCATCTCGGATATAGGTACTTTAAACGATGTATCGAAGGGTCATGAAACAGTCATAGCGAATTGTCGTACCTGTAGAGAAGGTGACAGGACGTGGAAGGGGAGAGATGAGGAGTAGAAACAGAAAAGGAAGGAGGAAACACAGATAACAATAGGGAGCTAGACGATGACGTGAAACTGGCAAATAGTTTGCCCAAATTACGTTCCGGCTCCGTTACTAGGTATGTTCCCGCTTGAGCATACTGACGGTGTTGAACCCCTGGTTCCGTCCTTACTCTTCTCGTTCTTACCGCGCTTTTATCACCCAGTTCCCTTCCTCCCTCCCATTACAGCACCATTGATGTGAGCAGCGACACCAAGTCAACTGAGGCTGTAATCCTCTTTCACGATGCTCGAGAGGTAAGCAAGAGTAAACGCTCACACACCTTTACTACAACATCATTACATTTGAAAATGCAAAATATAAGCGCATCCTTATTTATTAATATTCTCTGGCCAATTTGTTTTTCTAATCCTTTCTTGAAGATATTGCTATTTTTTTTTACATGGCTCTACAACAACGGTTTGGCATAGCGCAATTTATTTTCTGATGTCTCAAATTCACTTTGAATGCTGCTTCACTGCGTGCCTTTTGAACTGTTTTGAGTTACTGTTTCCGTTCTTACGACTAAAGTCCAAACATCATATTTGAGCAAAGTTATAGCTTTCTTCAAAGAAAATTAAAGTCGATGATGCACTTTTCGGCTAGCAACGTAACAAGTACTAACTTTGCTCTCTAATTCTCTGGTTCTATTTATCTCTCGCTGAGATACTGTTTTTCACAGCGGCAGACTCTTCATATAGGCCACGACGCTTTATTGACAAGGCCCTCTTCCTGAAGAAATGATAAGATGAATTCGTCTTCTGTCGTTGCTGATATTAGTAGGCTGCAGAGGTATTGATCTAAACATATCTCTTAGCTTCACATACATCCTTCTCTTTTCAACAATGCTACAGACCACTTGTAATCCCTTATAGCTCTTATTCATCATTAAGATCCCCACGAAAAAGTGACGTGAAGATAGTCACTCTGATTCTTATTTTCTCCGACAATATGTAACATTTGACTTATAGCATTTTCAGGACATGTTGGTCCGTGATCAGGTGTCCATCACTCGGATTTGGGATTTATGGCTTTGTTTTCCTTGTGCTCTGATACGGGGATAGGAGTTATCTTTCCGATGATAATATGTCTGAGTCTCCTAGACACCTACTAAGTAGTACCGCGTATAAAACGTTGAAAAATATTTTTTAATGGCTACAATTAAAATAAAGCCTTATTGCTAATCATCTCAACATATTGGCTCATTTATTTTTTTGTATTGTGTTTTTTTTTTTTATTGCATTATGATTTTATTTCATTTACCTTATGTAACCTTTTCTTTCTCTAGCAATTTCTGATCAAACCTTTTAAAACGATATGCGATATCTCAAATATTACATGAATGTTTGTTTAAATGCAAAAAAAGAAGAAAAAAATTATTTGGAGCAATAGGATCTATTACTTTTCTTTTTAACTGGTTATTTTCCCATACCTTTACGTTCTTCTATGAGGTTGGGAAGTTTCTGCTGTTGGTATGAAATAAAATAATTCTTCTAATAATAAAAGCAACATTTTTTTCTCTTTTTTTTGCATATTTAAAGCGTAGATCTTTTGGGCAAGTAATGAGAATGAAATTCTATAAGTGGTAAGTGAAACTTAAGTGGACAATTACAACACACACATCACACAACACATCCCACAATATAATATATATCATAATTATATAATAGCTTAAGATGTATGTATAAAATAATTATCATCTGGTATATATTATATACTAAACAATATAATTATTATATAACTCAATATCTCTGAACAACTTACTAATCATTATTATCTAGATATAGATATTATATATATAATATATATATATATATCTGTTTATTGGAAAATTGCTCCATTGTTTTTTTGCTCGTATCTATTAACGATAAATTTCAATTCTGCAGATGCAGATGCCAATCATTCGCAGATGTTTGAAAGGGCATATCAGATGCATATGTAATTACCACACATATACTGAAACACGATGCATATATGAAGGTCTATTTAATTATAATAATAATAATAATAATAATAATAATAATAATAATATATCATATATGATAAAATAAAAATAATTATTCAAACTTCAAAAGAATGTAATTTTACGTCTGTCTAGGCTACTAAAACTGGAATGGTCAAGAAGAGGATACAGAAGAAAGACTTCAAAAATTATATCCTGAATAACACATTGCTACATCATTTTGATTAAAATATTAATTGTAATTAATTTTTTTCCGTCAATATTATGACAGAACAAATTTTTCTTGACCTAAATTTTTATTTCCTAATAATTCGGTTGCAACCGAACGGGTTGGACAGAAGCTCTTTTTTTTTTCGGTTTCGTCCAAACCGGTTGGACTGAACTGTATTTTTTTTTTTTTTTGCCACTACAAAAACGAAAAGAAATGGTATTGATTTTTATCTTAAAGTGTAGCTCAAGGGTTATTCAATATATAATAATTGTTGTAAGCAATTCATATCTTGTTAATGAATCAACTAGAAAATACACACACACACAACACACACATCACATCACACACACACACCACACCATACACAACACCTGTTATTTTTTCAATGATATATAGGTACTATAATATATATGTTACATATATATAATATATATGATAATATAGTAATATATATATATATACGTATAATAATACATATATATAATAGTTATAATATACTGTACTTATATAATAATAACATAGTAGTAATATTACTAATATACATATATATCGTATATATGATATATATAATATATATCTACTATATAGATATTTAATATATATGACTATAATATATACTATATAATACTATAGTATATATTTATATATATTTTTATTATATATAAATATATATGATAAATGAATATATTTATTAATATATATGATATAAATGTATAGAGCTTAAATAGTATACACTATATAATATACATATATCACTATATACTATATACGTAAGTAGTATCATATATATAGATAAGTATATATTATAAAACATATAATGATAATGCTAAGCCCAATTATAATTTTAAAAGCAATTAGTTTGTATATAAATATAAATATATATATATAATATTATAATATATTAATTAGTTAAGTACTATATATAATATAATATATATATATAATTCTTATATATATATATATTATAACTAATATATAATATATATAGTACTATATATATTATATATATATACATATAATAATATAATATATATAAATATATATATATAATAGTAATATATAACTATAATATAAACTGTATACTATATATATACTTATAATATATATATATAATATATATAATACTATATATATATATATAAATTATAATTATAGTATATATATATCATACCTATATATTATATATATATATAATATATATATATGAATATATATAATATATATAATGCATTTGTACTATTACAGTAGTGAAAAAATTTATTGAAATATAGATTATAATTGAATATTAAAAAATATATATCAATATATATAAAATTTGAAGTTTCTCTGAGTAAATATAAAATACTTTTTGGATTATTATTGGATTAAGAGAGGGGAAGAGGATTTTAAATATAATATGTTATATGTAAAAATAATGTTAAAATAATTATTGGCATTAGTGAATATAATAGAGCGCGTTAGATGACTTAACTAGAGGAAGTACACACTAGTGGTCATCTCACACAATGCGCCCCTGAAATTAGTAGTTGGCAGACAAATTTTCCAAAGGCGAGTATTAGCACTGGAAGCCTGACCAGGAGGTGAGATGACATTCTCCGCACTACACAGCTTGGGGACTGATGCATATTAGCGCTTTTATGCTTCGTGTCCCCATCGCTACGAGCCCTGCCTACGATCCCATTCAAGGATATCATATTGTCCTTCGTAATGCATCATATCATTAATTTTTAAGGTGGCTAGACTCGAGTAGACCAGATGAGGAGACGGAGGAGAGAGGAGTGAACGATTAACGATATTAACATATAATACATTATTGAAACTGGAGTACTTTAATACCCATTAATCATTCCAAAAAAAATAATCAATAAATATAAAGATATATAAAGAGTATATATAGAGAAACTTAACTTTGTCGATTTCCATATCTAGTTTATCACTTGCAGTACTACTCAAGTCTGATGTTGTGGATATAATAATATCTTCTCTATTATTATATTTTAATCTCTTTCTATATTTCATAATGCATGTATAATCTAAGTCTTTATATCATGTAACGCACTCGTTAGCGAGAGAATTGATAGTCGACGACTTCTATGTGTCTCTTCACCTAGGATAAGCTGTAGAATCATTATAATGGGGCACTATTTAAAATAGGAAAGAAACACGATGTGTCGAGAATAAATATCTCACGTACTTGCCTGAGCCAATAACTTTATAAATTTATGCCCTATATTATATAATATCATATACGACATTTTATCACAACGCGCTATCTATGTTACTTAAAAGAAGAGGAATGACATATAAAGAATATTGAAAAGTATATATAAAGTACAGTTGCGATCTGACATATAGTATGATCTACGCTGTACCGGAGGCAAAATACGGGCTCTTCGTGATTCTAGTATGTCCTGCCTGTTCGGTGCAGAGTGTAAACTATTATTTCACCAAAACACCAGTGGTTCCCCTGTTTTTCTTCTTTTTCTTTTTTCGTCTACTGCGCGGATATACTTGCCTTAATCCACACATCATCGCACACAGATCACATCCCACACAAGCACACTCACACACCTCTCACCTACTCACAATTCTGAAGTCGCAAACACTCCACTACATTATATATATATATATTATAATATATACTATTATATATATAGTATCATATATAATATATAGATATATTATAGTAATACTATATCATAAATATATATATATATATAAATGTATCTATATATATATATATAGAGTATATGTATATAAACGCTTTATTAATATATATATTATATAAGTTATACTAATATAATATATAGTATATATTAATATAATATATACAAATTATATATAGATATTAATTATATATATATAAACTATATATTATCTATAATTATATATGTATATTATATATAACATATTATATCACTATATATATATATATAGAAAATATATATATCATTATATATATATTAATATATTATACTAATATTAATAGTATAATTAATTATATAATAATTAATAATAATATATATATATATATTTATAATAATAATATATATAATATATACCTAATATATATCATTATATATATATATATAATATATATATAACTAGTATAAATATTATAAATATTAATAAATACATTAAAATAAAAACTTAATTGCAATGTATTAGTTATATATTCCGTAACAATATGTAATATGAATAAAAATACAAAATAAATATATAGTACTTAACTTATATATGATGTAATTTAAATAAATATTCGCATCCACTTTCGCATTAAAATTATGAGTGAGATCACTAGACGCATTAGCTACTCAAATTCAACGTTTTGTAAATCAATTTGCTAATAATTACCGCCTAATATTTAATTTTAAAAATCAAGACTGTGAGGTACAAAAATTGAAAATTATTTAATTAGTTCTCTAGTATACTAATTATATTTATAGGCAGATTAAGTATGTGTATAAAATATAATGAAATCATTATTTTATTTTACTGATCATTATAATATAATATATAGATATAAATTTAATAATTAAATATTAAATTAATTATATATTATATATTATATGGAGTTCAGAGCTCTTTAAAGACTTTAGATAGAATACATATATATATATATAAATAGATTATATATATATATAAGTATAATATATTATATAATATAGTAATATAATAATTATATATAGTAATACGAATGTATAATATATAAATTATATTAATATATATTATATATATATATATATATATAACATACTATATAATTACTCATTATTACACAATATATAGTCCTACAGAATATATTACTTATATAACTAATAATATACACATATATATATATATAACTACATATAGAAATTTACAAATAATAATACGACCAAAAAGCTTATATCGCCTATCATCTTACCGAAACACTCTTACGTCACAACTCTCAATCCTAGATTCCGTAACACTTCTCATTATATATCTTCTATATATATATAAAAACTATTTTTATTGTGATGAATATATATTTGGGCATTATGTTTTCTACCTATACACTAATATATATATATATAACGCTACGATAAAGAATAAAATATAATTAAAAAGTAAACAGATATTTCTTATGATCGTATTAGCAATATTATACGCAATCGCACCACTCAATATTAATTATCAATTGTCCTATAATAATATATAATACTATATAATAGATAAAAATTCGCATTATGCAATAAATTCTCAACCTGTGCACTTTTTCATCACCTATTATTTATGAACCTTCTATTATAGTTAAGATTATTAGAGCATGGTGAAGGTGGAAATGATCTCTTACATGTCTAATTACGTCGAAGTATGTGTAGCAAAACGCTATGTAATAAATGGTTGAACTTGAGTTTTGTAATATTATAACTAATAACACATATAAACTTCTTGAGTTATACATATACTATTTATGGAGTACTTACATCGTAACGTGTCCCTTATTATACTGTCTACATAGGATGTTAAAGTTTTTATCAATCTCCACATTTCTATTTTATCTAATTCCTGTGGTTTAAGCATAGTTAAACCTAGTGTATCGAGAAATATCACCCTTTAATAATGAGACATACATTTTTAAAGAACAGTTAATAGATATCTCAACGATGACTAAGCACGACCAATATATTTTAATAGTTTATTTCTAATTCAGATACAAACAGTTCAGTATTGATTCACAGCAATTCAAAACTAATATTCAAATTAAAGTCAATATTTTAGCACAGCAACTGACTGAAGATGAAAGCACTATTGATATACAAAATATTTTCACTTCTAGACTGCCAGATCATTCTATTCGTAACATCTTCGAAATAGTCGAAGATTAGTTCATCTCCAAACCATAGCAGTAGTAGTGAGATAGATCAATGAGTAATATAGATGTATTATTTTTTGGTGTATAGATCTCCATCAGTAACACAATAAAGCGAGAGGAGTAATTTCTAACTAACAAGATAAGTACAAATTGAATATATACATAATCTGAAATTTCATGATTGTCACACTTAAGAAGTAAAAAGCATTAATTAAATTACACTGATCATATTAAAATAAATTTTATCCTATAATTAACTTGAGACTCACTTCAGATTAAATCTATTATTAATAAATATACACTCACTTCAGAAAGGAGTCGATTACCGTAACTAGTGACGTGACTAACATGCATCACAAGAATTTTGTATAGTAAATTGTCTGTAACAGGTGCTGTACCATTAGAAGATCGTCACACATGAGTAATATAATGTGGATGAAAATTTAGACTGATGAAGTCTTCATTGAACAGACATAACAGTAAAGAGTAAAATTAATAAATCAACTTACAAATGCACTCGATTATTCTCACGAGTAACAATAATATTTCCTCCTACAGTGGACATAAATAATTGTATTAAGTTACATAAATTTCATAGTAGGAAATCTGTAAATGGAATTTACGACCTACAATAAAAGGAAATAAGATGATCTCAAGATGTGACACATAATGGGTTCTATCACAAAACTTAACAACTCATCATCTTCAACTAAACTCCTACAATCAGTTGATAGGCACAGGGAAAGAGATAGATATCAAACGATGAGTTCAGAGAAGCGCGTGGAGTGAACCAATGTGAGGTATGAGAGTATCAATGTTATAAAAAATAAAAAATTATATCAATGAACTTATAACATAGAATAGATGGATAGATCATCACTTTGCATATGATGAAAAGAAGCGAAAAATTTAAATAGTCGCTTTGTTTCGTATGACTCTTCATATCAATAATTCACATAAATAATATAGATATATGATTCCAATTAACAATTTGGTAGTGGAAATGATTATTGTCTTATGATGTGATAAGCTTAGAGAATATCATACATCTAGACCATATGAGAGATAAATCATCATATATACGTTATTATAACTTCCAATTTTAATTTATTGACATCCTTAGGGAAACCACTGTCAGAATGTCTTGTGATAATCACTGAAACATTATGAATCAAAGCCATGTGTTATGATTATACATTATTCAGGTCATAAAGAATAATGAAGGAAGGTATAAAAAAATACATATGTTATCATACGACAAAACCATTGATAAGCCGACTTACAGAAGTGAGTTTTAACAACTTGAAATAGACATTTAGTTTTAGTTAGCGAACATATCTTAATCCAAAGATGTAAGGATAATAATTTTTATGGAGTCTGTACAAAAATCAGTAATGAATAACACAATATAGAATCATACAGCGAAAAGGAATTACATTTTCTCTAGACATCCGGCTTCTAAAATATGACTGTATACAGTCATTGGAGAGAAATAATAACAATAAAGAAATATACAAAGAAACTAGAACTTACAAAGACTTGAGAAATTTTATAGACTAAAGCGATTGTGATGAGGCGCTACTACGAGACTTTTTATTGGTTACTCTTCCTCATGTCCAATAGAACTTTTCTATATATATACATATAGACTTGTATTCTTCTCTTGTGTTAACACACTAAAGATAGAGCCTACAAGGGTATATACTCTCTTGTCACGTTAATAACGATGAGGGTGCAGCACAGATCTACAAGAAGCATATGAACTGACTTACTCAGAGGATACACAGTGTTCACGAGAATTGGAAAAAAACTCCGGAGGCATAGGCGTTATACGCGAGAGTAAGGGATAGTTCTCTCCTAACACTTCTATGCGAAGAGACGAGACTAGGTCAGAGTTAAACGACTATCTCGCACAAAAATTTCTGCTCTGTGTTCAATTTGGGTGTCGCGGGGGTCTCCTTCTTGCACATCTGCCCCTCATCGCGGGTATGGAGAAGAGACGTAGCCTCTCCGTAGATTTCCACACTTGCGAGTGGCGGCGGCTCTCGGTCGAGTAAGCTATCAAGAGCAATGCCTAGGCCCATCTAGCGATATGTAGTAGTATACACACCAATAAAAGACCTTCTACATACACTTTCACTAAACAAACCAACTATATAACAAAAAAGAAATATTTTATACTATTTAATGTAAATTTATTTATGGTTATATTTATATAATTATTTACATTTGCCTAACTAAAACTTTACCATAAGTGAGTTTAATTACTTTCAAAGATAGTGATAGGTAGTACCATGCTTTGCGGTTTGTACGGCTGATGTATAGTAGTTTTTGTGGTATATCAAGTTCCTTTATTTTCTAAATATATCACTATATAATCACTAGTTAGTGCAAGAACACAATATAATATTGAGAGTCTTATGACGATAGCACAACAACTCTTTACAAAGTGTAATTAGCGCTTCATATATTCCACATTCCTTATGTATATCATTATCTTATGTAAGTTTTAAGTATAGTTATGGTATCAGATATATATATTATATGAATAATAGTAGTGATAAGAAGACGTAATTTGAACTCACAAATATATATAGTTACAAAGTCTTTATGTTTATAAGTTTAATCAATATATATTAATATCTATATATATATATAGTATATTAATATAAATATATATTAATAATATATACTATATAGAATATAATACAATATAATGCTATATAGTAAAAAGGATAATTTCTATCAGAATTGAAAAGTAGAAAATATATATAGCTCTACTTGCTATATATATTATGGCATACAAAAAATAATAAACACAATGGCAAAAATATAATGAATAACTGAGTATCATATGTTCGTTAGTATTATATATATATAGTATCATAATACATATAATAATATACACAAGTTATCACGCGGCTCCATTTCTTTTCTACAAAGAATATTAACTAGTCATATAATGATCATAAGTGATTTTGATAACAGTTATAGTATATAAATTAATAATATATATATTAATATATATATACTATAATAATATAATATATAATTATTGAAAATATATATATTATATTATATATATAATAAAATTATATATATATTAAGCATAGTTTATATATTATATATATATATATATATATATATATGCTATTATATATTTAAAGATATATATTAACTATATTAATATATTATAATATTATATATATATAAATATATATATATATATATATTATAAAATAATTATATTATATAATAATAACTATCATATATATATAAGAACAGGATTCTAATTAACTAGTTAAAATATAAATAATATTACTTTTTATAATTTATGTGTAGAGTTAGTAATATGTACACTTCAATAGTAGCGCAATCTTTTCGTTTTTTTTAATACGATTGCATGCATTCGATAACACATTCTGTACAATATATAATAAGAACTTGATAACTCATCACTAGAGTGGAAATTTATATAATTATATCCTATTTTATAAGTTATCCTATCATATCATATTATCCTTTCTAATAAAATATTAAATATCTGAATAGAGCAATGAATAAAAACGGACCGTAATTACTTACTTAATTTTTCATATATATATTGTGTAAATTATGATGTACATAAGGTGAATAGGCTTATATATTTTTTTTTTTTTAATATTCAAGATACGTTGATTTCTTCTCCAAATCAATATACGTTTAATAGAACAGTAGCTAAATTTAAAAATTGTAATTTATTAGTCAGTATATTGCTACTATTTGTAGATTAAACAATTAATCACCGAAAAACGTCCAATTTATACTGTCTATATCTAGGTATTTGGTCTCTCTCATCGTCTACTCTCTCGTAGATCCATCAGAGGTGCTTTTTCGACGGGTCTCTCTGCTTCTGGGGATATCACCTCTTTATCGGCAAACTCTCTCGGTCACTTAGTCTATTTAAATCGCTATTATATATACGTTAGGAAAGAGGTGGGCTGAACCCCTGAATTAGGTACTGGAGTCACACATGCCATTCCCGCTGGAGGTGTCTGGGTTATCAATATGGAGTTATACTCATAAACTACAAACTTACAAGTCAAATATAAGTATATACGGCTCACGAACATTGGGGAGTAACGATACTAACTGTATATGTGGAATCAAATTTACTAATAATAAGTAACGTGAGGAGATAATAATTAACTCGCGCCAGAGCACTGGATATACATTTGACAGCAGCAGCTCGCCTGATAGATATGAACAGCTTTCAAAGCCTTAATGCTTGAGATAAACTATATATATATATACTTAGTATATATTCTAATAATATAAAGTTAATATTATAGTATATATATATATATATAATAATATATATATATATAATATATATATTATACTATATATTATATAATATATATATAATATATATATATAATATATATTATATATAATATAATAATCTATAAATTCAAGAAAATGATTTATTATTTACTATTTGCATATATTTTCACTATCTTATTTGATGAACAAAATGATAATAAAAATAACAATCACAATAACCTCTCCCGCCCGTAAAATGGCGAAAAAACTTACTATATGAAGCACGTCTCTAGACTCACTATCTATATATACAAGTAAAAGTAAAAGGATCATTTAATATAATATTGAGACAAACAAAAGAAACGTATTTGAACCTATAAATTTATATGAAGAATAAAACTAACAAGTACTATTGCACTATGAAATTAATTAAAACTATTACATGACCTAACTGGACTAATAATACATTATAAAAAAGTACTATAAGGAATTTATGGAAATATTCTATTTATTTTGGCAATAAGGAGTGCCATAAAAACGAGTTAGTTCTATTAATTTTTAAAGCAATTTATAAAAATTTAGGCATTATTTTAGGGTCCTGCAAAAGTAGATCCATCAACTCTTTAATATAATAATCTCGCAGGGATATATTGAAAATACCCTGAAACTTACTCATACGACATCGGCGGGACCCACGGTATCAGGAGGCAACAATTAGGAGTTGGATGAACAAGGGATCCAGTTTCGTGTTATTTTTTCTTAATTCGAATTTACTGAATTTTTATTGTTACTCTACATATCTCATGTTTCATACTAGAAAAAATATTTCAGCATCACTTTAAAGATGCGTGTTGACACAACCAGGTCTTTAAAAAAATTTTTCATATATTTTCATCAACTTCCCATTTCCCTAGGAACACCATAGTGCCTACGACTATTTTAATTTCGGAGGAGAGTGTCTGCAGCCAATAGTTTCCCATCGAAAAGACGATGTTTCCGCCACTGTAACATTAACTTAATTAAAATAAAATCATATAATAATTATTTCTTATCTTATACTATATTTATTATTAAACTTTTCAATAAAAATACTGAAAAATTATATTATAAAATAAGGCACATGTTTCATACTAAATAAATATGGAATATTTATATTTTACTGACTATCATTGTTTATTTATTAATATAAGTGTATATTTGAATGTATATTGTACAGTTCATATCATTAGTATATATATTATATATTATATTAATATAATATGATATTAGTATATATTAAATATATATATATATATATTAAATAATATAATATATTTATATTAATAATATATATATTAATATACATATATAAGTATAAGTAATATATATATATAATTATTATGAATATATATATAAATAATTGCAATATAACAGTATAATAATAAATATTCCTGTTGATTTATAGTAATAAGTTACGTCATCATACTTTAACATATTTAATTTATATAATATATAGGCTAATATGTATATGTCGTTAATATTTATTACTATACAATATTATCTTTCGAGAGACGAATAATGTAAATATTATTTTTATTTATAATTTATATAAATAATATATAATCTAATATTACTTAAATATTTGATTGAACAAATATAAAAATATCTGATTAAATTGTATAATCATATGATTTACCTTTTATTTTCTTTTTTTTGTTGGATTTTGATAAATAAGACGTGAGTTTATATAGATAACATAAGAAGATACACAGAAAGAAAACAACATGCTGGAAATCTTTCGCGAAAGTGAGAAAAAAGATACACATTTTTGATCGAAAAATACACAAGGTGAGGTTACTCTACATCATGTAATTCAAGTTTTTAACGAATTGGAAATTTTTTCACAAAACAGTTTGGAGAGAAAAATAATTATTTTATGATTTTAAAAATTGGTATCTGATTTAGCATTCTCACACTCGTATTAGTGTAATTTAGGGTATACGAGTAGAATAATATTAAAATGTGAAGTGGCATATAATATTAAACCCAAGATGATAGGGGAATTTAATCGTTTCTGTGACTTTGGACTGCTATATTTTTTTGTCTTGAGGTTTTCTTCGCCATTGTTTTGTTTTTAGCTTGAGAAGAATATTGTTCCAATTGGATCTTCAACAAGGATCCAAGTGCAAACTTAAGTAATATAACTATTCAGTACATATTAGTTAATCCGCTCTCAAATAGGATTTTTATTTAAAGTAACAAATATTTTTAAAGTGAGGATGTGGCCGACCAATATAAAATCTATCACTATCCAAAGGATATAAGAATTAATTTACTGAGAGTTTCCTAACTTTTTGTCTTACAGATGAGAGGAAAGTGCACAACCATCCATTAGAGTTATTATCAAGTGCAGGACTTATTAATTAGTGTAGACAAAAAAAGCTAAAAATGTGAGATACACTCTAGAATTAAAGTCAGAGTAACTTCAGGTATTCGGAAGAAGGAGATTACATGGTCATATGGTGATGATCCGGTTGGTGGTAGATTATGTCACCGCCAAACTTATATGGGTAGGAATTTTGATGATTCGCAAATCTCGCAGAGAGAAGAAAAGAGGATGTCTTCTAATTTGGAGTTTAAGTAGAGTTAGATACACCTCAATAAGGTAATTATTAATTTGTAACAATAAGCAAAAGTTTTTAAATTTAGTTTTTATAATATTTATATATATACTAATCAGGTTTGTAGTACTTAATGGGTTATAAAGAATAGCTAGATTTGTAGGGTATTTTTTAAATAGGGTGCTTTGTCGGGGTATATTTGAGCGAGGCGGTTTGGACCCTTATGAGAACACGAGTAAAGAATAACACGAAGAGAAATGTAACGGTAATACACGTTGTGTTTGTTCATTTCGCAAATGATCACATGTCACTGATGCAGCGGAGAGGTTACATAGGGACTATTAATAGAACAAGGAATATCAGATGGAAATGCGACGCAATCACAGCCGCGTGTTAATGTAGTGTTACTTAACTGGGCATTAGAGAGGAAGTATTCAGGCGTACGCAGCTGAGGGAGATGCGGGCACTGAGGTTACTGATGATCGCTCGCGGAGACATGCACGTGCAGGTGACGTAGATTTCAGGGTGATTTAATCGAAATACTTCAAATTACTTGAGAGGAAAGTAAGGGTATAAGAGAACATTGATAACTACACCCATACTTGGCTCGATGTAGCAATACTGTTATATGGACGGTGTAGGACTGAACCTACGGAATAGGTGGAGATGAGAGTTTCAGGATCACTCACTGTATAATAAATATATATATATATATGTTATCTCGAGAATGAGGGATGTTGAAGTAGGGCTAGTAGACCAGATTGCATGTATAAAGGAAGATCCATTAAGGAGTCGTTATTATTTAAGTAGTCAAGACAGAGATTGCTGCGATACTATATGCATAATGGATAACGCAGTAATCGAATTCAGATAATCGCTGCGCAATTTGAGGAGGCGGGCCGATTATGCACGAACGAATGCCGAAGAACTGCACGAATGTCATGAGCGCGCGAATAGTATAAGCGAGCTTATGCAAGCGTTGTGTTCGCAGTTACTATGCATTCGGTGTGTCACAAGTAGCTGCAAAGGCTAAGATAATTGTATGCTGGAACGGCGTATACTCGCGGCCATCAGGGAGAGAAGTGTTATTTAATATAGCTATAATATGGTGACTGATAATCGCATAGGATTATACCTATGCGAGACGATGACAACTCGTTGTGACAATATAAATCTAAATATAATATGAATAATAATTATATATATATAATAAATATAGGGTTTATGTTTTGAAGTTTATGTAGATCCAGTTTGCTTTATGGTAATATGTCTATGTAGTGAATATATATATGTAAAATTAGATATATATATATATACTTATATATAATAGTATAAGTATATATATATGATATCATATGAAATATATACTTATTAGCTACATAAAACGATTATCAGTTATCATTGATTATACCCATTTTGTAGAACTTATAATGAATCACTTGATAATATATTGTCATCTGAATAAGACATTACAATATCTGGTACTCATATTAGTTATAAAACATCGTGATATAGTATCAAATATAGGGGGTACGCGTTGTCAGAATAACTTCCGTCCAGGGTCACTTAGTATATAATTATAGTATATATATTAAATATAATATGATACTGACCAGGCGAGAGATGCGATCGGTGTTATATACTATATAATATAATTAATTCACTAATGTGCAGTGTAGGTTATATATGTGTGCGACGGGTTAATATGATAATATTATTAGTATATTAACTTGTAAAAACATATTTAGTATATAAATATATTTTAAAGATACACATAGGGGACTTAATGGTTGCTAAATCATGGAAATATAAACTGATATAGAAGAATAATTAATATATATATTAATTATTGTTTGAATAACATATATACTATATAAATATGTAAATATATTATATATAAATTGAAATATAATATATATTAATTATATAATATATGTTATATATATTATATAATATATAATATATATACTAGTATATATTATAATATTATATATTATATATATATATTATATATAATAATAGTATATTATACAATTATATATAATAATATATATATATTAGTATGGCGTATATATTATAACTATAAATAAATAAATAATATATAATTATATTATATGGTATGTGGTAGATATAAACTAATATATTTATATATATAATGAATTATAAATATACTATATATTATACATAACATAAATATAAAATATTATATATAGATATACTAAGGTGATATATACCATAGACCAAGATTGAAGCCGAAATTATAATAGGATGATCTGGATGATAATATATTATTATATCTGTCATTATATTTATATTATTATATAATTATATAGGTATTTATATTATATTATAATATATAGTAATAAATGGTAATAGTATCAATATTATATATAATATATATATATACTATCTAAAGTATATATTATTTATATTATATATAATATATATCATAATATATATACCTATATTAATTAGTATATATAAATAACCAGTTCCGATGTGCCAGGATAGAGCAGGGATGTGTGGTATGGCGAGTGAGGACCAGGAGGATGGAGGGTAGAGCCTGCTGTATATTATATATATATATATATATATTATATATATATATATATAATATTATATATATATATATATAATTATATATACATATTTTATATATAATATTATATATATATATATATATTATATATAGTATATATATTATAATATAAATATATATAATTTATATATATATATATATATATAGGTAATATATATATATTTAATATATAATACATATATATAATAATATATATCATATATATATATATAATAATATAATATATATATATATATATATAATATTATATATATATAAATATATATATTATATATATATATAATATATATATATTATATAATATATTATAACCCGACGCTGATTTATTAAATTGTCGTACACTTGTGTAATTGCTTGTTAGAGATTTTGAATAATGTGGTATTCCTCTTGTGTGACAATTCGTTAGTGCAATATTTGAGATCTACGTGCGGTATACTTTTTTTTTTTAATATAAAACTTTTATAAAATACACTTTCTTGATCAAAAGGTTTCTAATTTTTAGAAATTCAACCTAGAATGGATCGATGTTTAAAATATGGTTTTTAAAAATTACTGAAACTGATGGTAATAACCATTTCTGCAGAAGACGAAGATATTGCGGAACCCATTCAAGCACCATTTTCTAGTTTGATAATTTCACTAAAATATTCATTCGTTTCTAAGAAAAAACGTAAATACAAGTATGATACTAATTATTTGAAATATGGCTTTACTATATTGGTGACAAAGGAGCTCTTGATGCCCTTTGTTTACTTTTTAACAAAATATTATCAAATATTTCTTTAGCACCAGCAAAGGTACAGAGACATATAGAAACAAATCATCAGATTTATAAAAAATAAAGATTTAATTTTTTTGAAAATAAACTTAAAAGTCAAAATAATTCTTAACGTTTCATGCTAAAAAAAATTAATATTTATATATATATATATATATATATATATATATATATATATATTATTTATACATTTTAATGTTTTACTTATAAACATTCAAGTTTATTATAATATATATAATATATATATAGTATATATATATTAATAATATATATAATATATATATATATATATATAATATATATATATACTATATATATATATATTATATATTATATACATAATATATATATAAACTATATATAATATATATCAATATCATATACACACTCACTATATATCATACTATAATAATTCATAAATTATTATATGTATAGCCTTATATAATAAATATCACTCACACTACATCATATATAAATATACTCTATTAAATATACATATTATATATGTATATAATAAATATAGTATATAATATATATTTATTATAATACCTATATGATATATACTAATAATATATTTTAGACGATCTAATATATTTATGGATACTATATACTTTTGATGTGATGCAGAACGTAACATCCCGCATCCGTCCACTCACTCTCAACACTCATCCGCATCGCGCTTTGCCCTGCGGATCTTGCGCGGATGTTTATTGTCGAGATTTGATACACAAATTTTATAACTACAAAAATAATTAAGATGAATCTGAAAAGAAAATGAAAAATGAAAATGAGGAAGGCAATTCAAAACGGCTTGATATTCCATATCTTAATGTTATCAAAAGACATTCCACTCGATGTCAATTAGACCTTTCAGATATGGAAAGAAAGTATTGATCAAGTAACTACTTCGCTTTTTAACGCCGGTTAGTTCGTACTACCCAAACGTTAACTATCTCTTCATAATGTGAGAATATGACATTCATATCACTCTGCATTAACTATTAACATTTTAACGAAACTACGACAAAAAATAGCGCCGATATAAGTTTCTGTCTCCATGTAAATTCCATTAAATGTCAACGCTAAGGAAGCATTTTAACCCATCTATCAAATGAAAAGATCGACTGTTTAAAAGAATAAAAGATTTAATTAAAATTAAACTAGAGCTAGAAAAAACGCTTTGGTTGCTGTGAAAAGTTATGACCCTTCATATTATTGCCAAATCTTACTTAGATGTCCCCGTTATACAATCAGTTTTTTTAACAATATGTAGAACAAGTTTAAATTGTTACTTTTGTGATGCCAGTTTGAAATAAATCGAACAGTCTAGTATTCGCCACTCATTAAAAAGAAAAAAAACGAAATCTAGAAACAACATCTTCTACAAGTAAATCAATAACAGATTCACTGACAATTTCTAAGATCCAGTAGTAGAGAAGATGTAGCAAAATGATTGAAACAACATTCACAAGAAAACTATTAGATTTCAAATGATGAGTCCAACAGTCTGGTGAAAGTTAAATGCAGAAAATGTTTAATTTATCCCACGCTTGTAACGTAAAATTTGCAACGCGAAATACTCTGGCCTTGTCCTCAAATATGTTCCAAAGTTCGAGAGTATTTAGCAATGCGGGCCTCAGCAGAAAAACTATATATGTTTCAAGCCGCCACTGTCCTATATTTGAATTTCACATACTTTAGTGCAAAAATAATAATCCATTGAAAATCCTTATTAAGGCGAAAGTTGTGAAAGAGTTGGTGGCTGGCATATTGAGTATGGTCCACATTCGCCTACCCTAAGGCCTATAGCACACTCATATTAATAGATTTGTAGGCTGAAAACTCGGAGTTAGTAATTATAATATTATACTGTTAGACTCGTATGTGGCTATGTAGTATAGAAAGTAAATAATATATATATATATATATATATATATATATACTATATATAGTATATAGCTATCATATAATTCTTAAATATCACTTTTAGATTAGTCCTAAACAGCTGCATCCGGGAATATTAAAATCAAACATCCGCCGGCGGATGCGAAAAAAAATGAACATCTGCAGCATTTACTAATTATATATATAACTAATATTTATAGTATTGATGGTGTATATCATATATTAGTATTATATATACTATATAATATATATATATATATATTATAATATATATATTATATATATAATATATATATATATGTATCCATGTAAG
>JABUQX010089461.1:0-15000 GCA_015478945.1 Trachelipus rathkii | reverse complement strand
AAGAATTCGACGAAGCGACTCTGAGAGGAAAGTCCGACGCTTTTACCTTTGAACCTCAGGATGGCTGTAAGCCCCCTAATTTAGAGTTTTTCGGACTTATGGATACCCTTCTGAGAAGTGAACATGATTTTTCTTCTGGAGAGGTTTAGATGAAGTATTTCTGTTGTGTCTTTTTATAGAACTTTTTGACACATTTGTGAAGTGTTACTTTATATAGTTTAAATTTAATTTTTTTTGGCTATAACATTTTTTATTATTCATTATTATTATTAATTATTATTATTATTATTAGTATTATATTTATATTTTATTTATTATTATATTATTATTCATTATTATTATTATTTTATTATTATTATTATTATTATTATAGTATATATAGTAGGAAGGAAGTAGATATAGTAATAGTAGTAGTATATAGAATATAGAGTAAGTATATAGATAGTAGTATGAGTATAGTAGTATTAATACTAGTTAGTAGTATAGTAATAGTAGTAGTAGTAGTCTGTAGTGTAGTCAGTATTATATCTATTGTATCAGTTAGTAGCTATCCCAGTGACAATGTTTAGAAATTAAAATGCATCTGTTATTAATAGTTTTCTTATTATAAAAAAAGAACAGTTTTTAGACAAGATATTTCATAATAATAATATAAATAATAATTAATAAATAATTAATAAATAATCAATACTACATAATAATAAATCAATATAATAAATAATAATAATAATAAATAATAATAAATAATAATAATTATAAATAATAAAATAAATAATCAATAATAATAATAATAAATTATATCATTTTTTTTTGAATGAAGATTTGCAAGTACGCAAATTTAAACACAATAGTTATGATATACCAATTTAATAAATTAATACAAAGAAAATTATATATGAGAGAAAGGGCTACTAGCTACGCTTTTCGTCCATTTGAGCCCAATAAAAATTATAAAATAATAATAATAATAATAATAATAATAATAATAATAATAATAATTAAGAATGTTAATCTTTATTATAATCAACTTTACAAGTTAAAGAAAAATAATAATAAAATCATAATAATTAAAATATAAATAATATTAATAATAATATAATACATAATAATAATTACTAAAATATCATCTTCATAATGATACTAAAGAATAACTATTAATTTAAAGTAATAATTAATTTTTAATAATAAAAATAATAATAATAAGATAATAAATATATAATAATATAATAATATAAAAATTTAATAATAATTAATAATAAAAATAATGAGAATAATAATATTAATAATAAATATATAATAAATATAATAATAATATAATAAAATAATAATAAATAATTAATAAATAATAAATAATAATAATAATAATAAATTAATAAAATAAATCATATTAATGTTAAATTAGTATAAATTAAAAAATAGTAAAATGATAATAAATAACTAATAATAATAATAATAATATAATTAATAATAATAATTAATAAATAATAATAATAATATAATATAATAATAATTAATAAATAATAATACATAATAATAATAAAATAATAATAATAAATAATAATAATAATATAATAATAAAATAATATAATAATAAGTAATAATATAATAATAATTAAAAAATAATAATAATTAATAAATAATAAAAATAAATAGATTAAATAATAATAATAATAATACATAATAATAATAATATAATAATAATAATAATAATTATAAATATAATATATATATGTAATATATAATTACAAATTACAATTACCAATTACAGCTCACAAAGCATCAAAATCATACATCATAATAATAATAATTAAATATAATAATAATAATAATAATCACATAATAATAAATAATTAATAAAATAATAAGTATAATAATATATTATAATAAATATATAATATATAATAAATAATAATATACACCAATAACATTTGAATAATTATTAATAAATAATAATAATAATAATAACATAATAATAATAATAATAATAATAATACATAATTAATAATAATATAATAATAATAAATAATAATAATAATATATAATAATAATAATAAATAATAAAATAATGTAAGTAATATAATAATAATAATATATAATAATAATAAATAATAATAATTTAATACCAGTTTACTACATCTAAAATAATAATAATAATAATCAATAATAATGAATAAAATCTAATTAATTAACTAATTAAATAATAATGAATTAAAAATAATAAAATAATAATAATAATAATAATAATATAATAAATAATAATAATAGTATAATAATATAGTAATGAATAATAAAAAAATTAATAATAATAATAATAATAATAATAATTGAATAGTAATTTAGTTATAATGAATCTATATAATTAAAAATAATAATAATAATAATAATAATAATAAAATAATAATAAACTAATAATAATAATAATAATAAACAATATAAAATAATAATAATAAAATAATATAATAATTCCTACCTGACAACTGACAAATGACATTACCATTACAATACAATCAACATAATAATTGAATTAATAATAATAATAATAATATATAATTTTAATTAATATAAAAATATATGCAATATATAAATAAAAAAATTTAATAATTTAGTAATAATAAATAATAATAAATAAAAGTATGATTATAATAATAATACTTAATAACAAAGATATAATCAAATATAATAATATAATAATAATAATGAATAATAATAATAATAATAAAATAATAATATAATAATAAAATAAATTATAATATAATAATAATAATAATACATAATAATAATAAAACTTTGTATTCATAAATCATAAACCTTTTCATCCAAAGCATATGTCGTTGTATAAATTCTATGAAACTTTGATAGTGCAAATTTAATAAATTCAATAATCGCTTATATGAATCATTCACCATCCGTACTATAGACGATGAATCGAAACAAGACGTAGAATGCCCTCTCTTACAGTATTTAAGAATAAAAAGCTTTGATATTTTACGAAACCGACTAAGGTGAAGACTCCTTGAACATTTATAGGCAGATTGTTCCACCAAAATCTATGCCCTATCTAGAGATGCCTCCGACGATTTCAGTTAGTGTAGAAATTTTGCTTTCTATAGTGATGAGAATTGTTGCTACGGAGAGCATAGTTAGTCGTCAAAGATGGTATTTGACAATATAATGTTGCAAAGGATCATTTAGCAGTACCGTTTGTGAATAAGATGTGAACTACTTACTGTAAGGTTGTAAATATCATGAAGTTTTAGCATAAACAAATTTTTGAATAGTGAGGTTGTGTGTTCACTAGCTAGTGCCCTACCGTGATTTTACACGAATTATTTGTTTTTGCATAACGATTATAGGTTGTAGCAGTAACAAAGGTTTTTAAATACAGTAATAATTATTTTGTTAAAATATTACTAATCTTAACGAAATAATAAAATAAAAATAAATACATAAATGATAATAATAATAATAATAATTATAATAATAATAATAATAATAATATAATAATAATAATAATAATCAATTAATAACTAATAAATAACTAATTAATAATAATAATAATAATAATAATATAATAATAATAATAATTAATATTAGAAATAATAAAATAATAATAATAATAATAATAAAAAAATTATAATAATAATTAATATAAAATAAAATAATAATAATAATATAATACATATAATAATATAAAATAATAATAATAATTGAATAATAATAATAGCCATATTAATAGAGTATATGTTTTTGCTTAATTTGAAACTGATATGAAAGGGAATTAAAATGGGGACTAAATAAAAATTTGCAAGATATACAGTAATAATAACCATATTGTTTTATAAATGTTCACTTATAAATAAATGTACTAATCAAATATATCAAGGCCCAAGACTAATAGAAATCACGCATGATAACAAACAATTCAATCATAGCTGTAGATAAAGCAATATTAATTGTGAATAATATACAAAAGAGTAAAAAGTTGTACAATAATTAGTAATATAAATAACACAAAAATGTTACGATAGACGTGCTATAATAAATAACAACACTAATAGACACAGATTTGCCAGTTAACTCTAACGATTATACTTAAATTGCATTTTAATTAAAAAAATAAATATATTGTACGTTAAGTATAGTAGTAGTACAGTAGTAGTAGTAGCTAGTAGTAGTAGTAGAGTTAGTAGTATGTAGTAGAAGATAGAGACTATCCCAGTTGAGTTTTTGAAATTAATGGTTCTGTTTTAAATATGTTTTGCTAATATAAAGACAAAGAACGTTTTAGACAGCATTTCGACTAAATAATAATAATAATAATTAATAATAAATAATAATAATAAAGTATAATAATAATAATCAATAATAACTAATAAATAATAATAATAAACAATAAGGATCGTAATCTAGATTCTATCAAAGGATTACAAAAATAATAATAATAATAATAATAATAATAATAATAATAATAATATTAATATAACAATAATAATAATAATAATAATAATAATAATAATAATAATAATAATAATAATAATAATAATAATAATAATAATAATAATAATAATAATAATAATAATAAAGGGCACACTATTTATTAACCTGAGGCAAATTGCAAATGTTTTTATTTAAAGGGAAAGCAGTAAATATATCTTTATTAATATTATTGACATTTGTAATGTTCACATTAATAGCTTATATAAAAAAGAGGATTTAAACAAGTTAATGTTTGTTGGCTATAGAGTTTAATACCAATAGTTTTTTAACACACAAAATAATAAATAATAATTAATAATAATAATTCATAATAATAATAATAATATAATAATATAATAATAATAATAATAATATAATGAAATAATAATAATAATGAATAATAATAATTAATAATAATATAATGATATCAAAAAATAAATATTAGGAATCATAAGCCTGATGAGAGATATAATAATAATAAATATAATATATAATAATTAAATAATAATAATAATATAATAATAAATAATAATAAAATAATAATAAAAATAAAATAATTAATATATTTAATAATAATAATATAAAAAATAAAATAATATAATAATAATTAAGAATATTTGGTACAGGAATTATTATAATATATAATAATTTTAAATAATAATATTATGATGATATTAAATAAAATATATTAATAATAAATGTAATTATAAATACAAGATTTCACTTAGTTTACAGCACAAACAGTGGTATAAATATAATAATAATAATAAAATAATAATAATAATAAATAATAAATAATAAAAAAATAATAATATAATAACAATGCACTAATACATACAATATAAATTTCATAACAACAATAATAATAATAATACACCAACAACAAATAATTGAGTAATAGAATAATAATAATAATAATAATCAATAATAAAATAATAATATAATAATAATAATAATAATAATAATAATATAATAAGCTAATAATAATAATAATAATAATAATAAATAATAATATAAGTAATATAATAATAATTAATATAATAATGACATATAATAATAATATTATGACACTACAACTACAATCTAATAATAAATATAATAATTACAAGAATTAATTCATAATAATAAATTACATAAATCAAATAATAATAACAAATAACATAAATAATAATCATAATAATAAATTATAATAATATATTAGTATTAATAATAAATTAGTAATAATAATAAAAAAACATAAAATAATAATAAATGAATAATAATTTAATAATAAGAAATATAAATAATAATAAGTAATAATAATATAAATAATAATAATAATAATAATCATAACAATAATAATAATAATATAATAACATAATAATAATAACTAATCAATAAAATATAATAATAAAATTGTAATATTATTAGTACTTATTAATATACATTACAACGTACAATCAACAATAATGAATATAATAATAATAATAATCAAATAATATAATAATACTAATAATAATAATAAATAATAATAAATAAAATAATAATAAATAATAACTAATAATAATAATAATAATAATAATAATAATAAAAAGAATAATAATATAATAATAATTAATAATAATGAATAATAATAAAATAATAACTAATAATATATAGTATAATTAATAATAGATAAATAAATATAAATAATGAATAATATAATATTAATCAAACTTTCGAATTCATATAATAAACCAGTTATCAGCATTCAGTTGTTAAATTTAAGGGAAGAACTTTGATAGTGACCAAATTTAATATTAATAAACTCGGCTTTTCAGTGATGAATTTCAATCACCATTCCGTCTTAGAGTATATCTAACAAGTAGGAATGCCCCTGAGAATTTAGATAAAACTGATACCCCATGGGTATTGCTACCTAATCGATTAAGGAGAAGAATTCTCTAACAAGTTGTTTCGTGTTATCAACAATAGGGATCGATCCCCTTAATATAGCATGCCACTCACGACGGATTTCGCGTTAATGGAATTTTGACTTTTTCTAATTAGTGAGAGATAATTCAGTGGCTACGAGAATGTCTTGTCTTCAAGATCGGTTTTGTACAATTAATGTTATCAAAGATATTGCAGTTCCGTTTGTAGAAATTTAAAGATGTGCACTACTTACTGTAAGGTGAAATAATATCTGCAAGTTTTAGGCACAATAACAATTTTATTGAATAGTGATGTTGTGTTTCCGTAGCTACTGTGCCTTCACATCATCTTACAACGAAATTACTTCACTGTTTTTCCATAATAATTAGGTGAGCTATAAACTTCACATATAGACAAAGGTTTTAAAATACCATATAATTAGTTTCTTAAAATTAAACTATACTGGTTATAAAACGAATTAATAAATAATAATAAGTAAATAATATTTCTAAAAGGGAAATTATAATTTTAATAATAATAATATAAAATAATAATAATAATAATAATGTAATAATCAATAATAATATAATAATACATAAATGAAATAATGTATATGATAGTAATAATGAAACAAGTAATAATAAAAAATAAATAAATAAATAAATAATAATAATTATAATAATAATAATTAAAAAATTATAATAAATAATAATAATAATAATCAAATTAATAATAATAAATAATAAATAATAAAAAATAAATAATAATAATACTTAATAATAATAAGTAATAATAAAACTAATATAATAGCATATTCATATTACATGTTGCTAAATTTGAAACTGAATTAAAAGGGAATTAAAAATGACTAAATAAAATAAATTGCAAACTGACAGTATCAATACCAATTCGTATTTAATACCAATGTTCAATTAAATACATTACTAATCACAATATATAGAAAACTAATACATACCAGCTATAACCAAACATTCAATAATAGCTGTAAGATAAAGCAATATTAATTTGATAAGTATACAAATAAATAATTGTACAATAATTATTATAAAATAAACAATGTTAGCGATAAGCGTAGCTAACAAACAAGAATATTAAGAGACCAATTTGGCAGTACTCTAAACCATTATCTTAAAGAGCATTAATTATTAAAAACTATATTATATTTGTGTAGATATGTAGTAGTAGTGAGAGTAGTAAGTAGTCAGTAGTCAGTAGTAAGTAGAGTAGACAAAGTAGCAGCTATCCCAGTTGAGTTTTTGAAATTAATGGTTTATCCTGATTACCTTTAGAGTAAGATACATTTTTAGACAAGCATTTCCTAATAATAATAATAATAATAATATAATAATAATAATAATATAAATAATAATAATAAATAATAATAATAAATAATAATATAAATGATAAAATAATAATAAAATAATAATAATAATAATAATAATAATAATAATAATAATAATAATAATAATAATAATAATAATAATAATAACAAAAATAATAATAATAATAATAATAATAATAATAATAATAATAATAATAATAAATAATAATAATAACAAGAAAGAAATAAGATAGTAAAATAATCAATAATAATATATAATAATAATAATAATAATAATAAATAATAAAAGGCACACTTATTATTAACCTGTAGGCAAGATCGCAAATGTTTTATTTAAAGGGAAAGCAGTAATATATCTTTATTAATATTATTGACATTTGTAATGTTCACATTAATAGCTTATAATAAGAAAAGAGATGTTAAATTTAATGTTTGTTGATATAGGTAGTTTACAATAGTTTTTTAAAACACAAAATAATAATAATAATAATAATAATAATAATAATAATAATAATAATAATAATAATAATAATAATAATAATAATAATAATAATAATCAATAATATATACATATATATAATATAAAATAAAATAATGAATAATAAAAATAAAATAAATAAGTAATAAGAAATATAATAATAATAATATAATAATATAATAATAATAATAATAATAATAATAATAAATAATAATAATAATAATAATAATAATACATAAATAATAATTACTAATAATAAGAAATATAATAATAAACAAAATATAATATATATATACATTATATATAATATAAATAATATATATATATAATAATATACTATACTTATATATAAATATAATATACTATATATCGAGTGTGTCTGTGTCTGGTGTTGTTGTTGTGTGTGTAAGTGTGTGTATGGTATAGTGTGTTTTGTTTGGGAATGATATTTGTGTTACATTCATTAAAAAATAAATGGCTGAACCTTTTATAAGGTTTTATTAATCACTATTAAAAGACTACTAGACTAGCAAACACAAACAGCATCAAACAATGACACGAATGCACTTTTCAACAGCATAGTTACTACTGCGAGAACAAAATAATATTGCAAGCATGGATTATGACAGGTACAAATTATTGAAAATTATTAAATTGAATAACTTATTTAATGCAAACACTGCCCTTCAAAATTAATATATATATATATATATTACTATATATAATATATATTATATTATATAATTATATATATATATTTATATATATTATATATATATATATATATATATATAATATATATAATAGATTAGATATAGTATATATATATATAATATATATAATATATATTTAGTTATATATGTATTATATATTATATATAATATAATATATATATATATATATTTATATATATATATATATATATATATATATATATTATAATATATATATTTATATATAATTATATATGTTATATATATATCCCAATATAAATATTATTAATATATAATAATATATATATAATTATATAGTATATATAATATATATGTATATATTATTATATAATATATAATTCTATACCCAATATAATATGATATATTATAATATAATATATATATATATATATATATAAATATATATAATATATATAAATATACTATATATATATACTATTATATATATATTTATATTATATTAATATTTTATATAGATATATATATATTTATAATATATATATATATATATTGTTATGTATATCATATATATATATAATATATTATATATCTATTTAATATACCAATATAAATTTACAACTATAAATATTAAAAAATATTATATATAATTGTGTATAATTATAGCAAATAGATACACACTATATAAATATGATATTATATATATATATATATATCTTACGATATACATATATATATTATACAGGTATATATATTTATAATTAATATATATATATATAGATCATATATAGTTATACTATAATTATATATAACTACAATAATAATTTATTATATATACTTATATATTATAACATTCATATATAGCCACCACTCACGGGCCATCATAGTATAATATATATAGTAATATAATATATATATATATAATATATAATATATATATAATAAAATCGATATTTTATATATTGAATATAATTTACATTTTAGTTATATCATAATATATATTAATGAAAATATATTCTATATAGCTCTAATTACAGATATAAATATACATATTATATATATATTAGTATATATATATATAATATATATTTATATATTATATAATATTATATATATATATCATATATATATATAATATTATATATAATATATATATATAATATAATATATATATAATATATATATTATATATATATTTATATATAGATATATAATAATATAATATATATATAATAATTATAATATATATATATAATATATAATAATATATTTAATATTATATATATAATATACATATAGTTATATATATATATAAATATATATATTATATATACTTATATATATATAATATATATATATATATATATAATAATATAAATTATATATATATATATATAATATAATATAACTAATATATATAATATAAGTATATACATATATATATATATATATAATGTATATAGAAATATACTATATATATACATATATACTATATAAATATATTATGTCATATATATATATATATATATACCACCACTCACGGGCAATCCCTAATGAGGAGGGAGTGTTTTACTAATCATATATCATTACTCACTAACCTCATAATTACTGAGGACAACATTGCTGTAATTCTTAGGGAAGTAATATATAATTATAGATTATATATTATTAATATATAATAATAAAAATATACTACTATATAAATATAATACTACTACCTGTATTATATTATATAATTATAAAAATTATATAGTATATATATTTTTTATATATATTATATATATATATAATATATATTAATATAATAAATATATATATATAATATATATATATATATATATATATATATTATATAGTAATAACGTATATTATATTCGATATTAGATTAATGTATAAGAATAATATATAATAATATATATAGTATAACTATATATATATATATTCACGTAATATATATATAATATATAGATAAAAAACATATATATAATATATATATATATTTATATTATGATATGATCAATTCGAGACCCGGATCCGGGGACTTGGTGACTCTAGAATTTGGACTCGATGTCGAGCAAATTTATCGGAGTCAATGACGTAGTCTTGTAACAAGATAACATTTGCCTAAAATTTTATGTACATTTTTTTTCTTTTGCTAATTATGCACCTGTCTAATTGTCTAAATTTAACGTGTACAGAACAAAAGAAAACGAATTGCATGTGCAAGAAATTGACTGGAGTTGCAACAATCCCATTCTACTACACCGATTACATTGTGTTTATTAATAGAAATACGTTAAATAAACAAACTTTTCTAAGAAAATCAAAATATAGACTCAGAAAAGCAGAAATATTTTATAAATTAAATATCAAAGAATTAATTATTAATATTTCTCCGATGATCAATAAAAAGTACAATCAATAAAAATATATTTTTGAGCGAGTCTGGCACTGCAAAAATTGATTGAAAGTCTAGCCATTTCATTTTGATGTCGTTTACCTTGCTCATAACATAGTAGATCAATCTTGAATCAGAGACTGAGATTTAACACACTTATAAAGACCTATTACAATGGGTTTGTGTGTCTCGTCACCAGTTTTTTTTTTTTTATCTTGGAAGGATAGAGAAAAGAAAACTTGCTGCAGCACTTTACTCTATCATTCATCGATGTGTATTACTTATGGAATCAAATGAAATATATTAAACTTGAACTTAACTTAAGTGCACGAATTTTATGTCAATAAATCGTTATATGTGGTCATTGATAAAGAAAGAGTAATTGTAAAAGAAAGAAAAAAAAATCTTTGATGTGAGGTTATTATTTGAATGTTTGGAGGAACTGTTTATAGCATTAACCGTAGTTATGCTACAAGTACAATAAGTTACTATAAGATGAAAGAGATACATTTGAGACGAAAATTCATTCATATTTTAAAACAAAACCGGTGAAAGTCATTCTTTAGAGTAGCGTCCGTAGATCCCTGGCGTTACAGCTAAGAAACTTTCATAAAGTATGAATATTTCTTATGACACTTTTGTGAATATATTATCTTTGACATTATTCCATTTGTTTTTTTCATTTTTTAAAGAACATTATAATTTCAAACTGTAATCAAGTACAACACATTCTTAAATAGTGTAATCTAATTAAGGCACATGTAACAAAATTATTTGAGATAAAATTGATCTCAAAATTTTTTCATTTTATCTTTATAAGTCATGGACGTAAAAAAAGATATCATAATATAATAATAAAAAGACTTGTGAGATGATCAGATTTTGACAATGTTGCATTTGCAGTATAGGCCTATATTTAGGCCCGTGCATTATTTTTCATTGATTATATATAGTATAATTATAATATTAGTTAATATTCAATTATAATATATCACTATATAATGATAGTTTATTACGCTATACCTTATACGTAATAATAGTATATATAATATATTATAATACTATATATATAATACACTATAGCTACTTACTATTATATATAATACAATAATATACTATATTATATATACTATTTAGCTAATATTATTATTAATAATAAATATAATATGTATATATATAGAAATATAAATATATATATATTATATAATATTAATATAATATAATTAATTATATTTTATTATTAATTATATTATAATTATTATATATTATTTATAATTATTATTGTTATTATTATATATATTATACTATTAATTTATTATTTTTTATATTAATAATTATTATTATATGAAATTATCTATTATTAATTATTATTATTATCTATATTTACTTATTTTATTTCATTATTATTTATTATATTATTCATTATATATTATTATTATAATTAATTATATATTATTATTAATTATTATTTTTACTACCTTCAAGTTCTAAGAAGTCCACTTTTCTACAATGGAGAACTCTAAACATTCATTCTAATTCTGTAGTATTGCTAGCGATCAAAAATTTTGAATTAATTTTTAAGAGGAAGCCAAAATTAATTCTATATCTTGAGCACGAGATTATTATTATTATTATTATTATTATTATTATTATTAATTATTATTAATATATTATTATTATTAATATTATTATTATATTTTATTATTATTATTATTATTCATTATATTTATATCATTATTATTGATTATTTATTTATTTATTATATATTATATCTATTATATTATGAATTTATATATTATTATTATTATTATTATTATTATTTACAATATATTTAAACATTTACTTCAAAGTTAACCTTTGGTCAAGATATAATGCTATTATTATAAGTGAATGTGAATTTCAACTCCATTCCATACATGGCTACATGAGGAAGATCATTTAGGGAATATCTTCTGAATACGGCACAATGACTTTTGTTAGGCTATATAAAATCGTAGATGAATATTAAAGTTTCCTGGCGTTGTTTCAAACAGAAACTGAAAATTTGAGCAATCAACAAACTGAAAAGTGTACGACAAATCACAGAACAAAAAATATGGTGTATTAGCTGGAGGCCATTTAAATAAAACATTAATCATAAAACAGCTCCATATATCATTACTCGAAATTAAATGTCATTGAAAATGCCAATCTTAAGTGATTATGAAACTCTATATTGCGTTTAATAGTTCTGTGTGAAATCTTGATTTTGCTTGTACCTATAACTTTACTAGTTGAAAGAAATTAGACCGCCAAGTAAAAATGACACGATGACAATGTTTTTTCATTAGATTTTTTTTTGTAAATAAATGTCATCACGATCATTAGTGAATTTCACATTTACTATTGATAAGTAAAAATTTCACAAAGATATTAATTACTTTATGTATTATTATTATATTATTACTATTATTATATTTATTATTATTATTCATTATATATATTATTATATATTTTCATAATTATTATATTATATTTATATATTATTATTATTATTATTATTAATTATTCATTATTATTTATTATATTATTTGTATAATTATTATATTATTATTTCAATCTATTATTTTATCATTCATTATTAATATATATTATATATTATTATTATTATTATATTATTATATATTATCTCATTCATTATTATTAAGTAATTTAATTATCATATATTATATATTGTTATTAAAATTATATATTATTATATTATTATTATTATATTATTACTATATATTATATTATTTATTATTATTATATAATTATTATAATATTATTATATATATTATTATATTATGATTAATTATATTATTATTTCAATTTAATATATATATTAATTATATATATTATTATTATATCTATTATGATTATTATTATATTATATTAATTATTATATTAATTATTATATTAGTAGTAGTATAGTATATAGTGTAGTAAGTAGTCAGCAGTATGTAATTCATATTAATTTTTTGCAAATAAACTAAAAGATTCAATTTATTTTAGTTTTATTAAAATAATATTTGCAATAAATTGGACTCAGATTCGCCAGTAAAACCCAATGTCGATTCATAAAATTCGGGGAAACTCATCAATTAAGGTTGTGAGGGTGTTATCGAATCCAAGATCTTTTCAAATAGGAGCCTGGAGGAATTGGAGTCGAACGAAATTTTTACCGCAAAGATCAGGAGTCGGAATTGGAATCCAATCTTGACTCTCAAACAAAAATAGTTTCAAAGTTTTTCTCCTCTTCATAATACTTATGGGGTCAATCATGGCTAAAATGATTTTATATTATTATGTTGAAAATTTTGCCCTTAATGGCAGACTTTTTTAGTTTATCATCAGATTGTTTAGTAAACTTTGCTCTTCCACTTTTGTCTTTATCTGTCTTTTACTAAAATTTCCACGAACTACCTTCATCCAAGTGACCCTATCTTTTGTCAATCCTTTTCCTTTTTCATACTTATTCTCTCTTCTAATAATATTTATTTTTATTTCATCTCACCATCTCCTTTGGGTTTTCCCTTTCCACTTTTGAACCAATTACATATCAAAACCTCCCTAAGCCATCTCTCATCATTATTCTCATCCTCTGTCCCACAGCTGCTTCTCTCTCATTCCCATAATATACAGTAGGTCTTTCAGCAACATTTCCACTCTCTCTGTTATT
>JABUQX010089460.1:0-25343 GCA_015478945.1 Trachelipus rathkii | reverse complement strand
TAATATATATATATAAATATATATAATATAATAGATATAAATATATATATATATATATATATAAATAATATATATATATAATATATAATGATATATATATATATAATATATATATATATAATTCAAAGAGAAAATTGAGAAGGAAGACTAAAACCAAAGAAAACCGAAAAAACTTTTTATAACATCGATAAACTTAACGGGAGCAGGTGCCTTTCATGTGTTTTGAAAAATTAATTAAATTTATTTCCAATGTTAAGTAAGATGTGCAAGGAAGAGCAGGTGAATAACAGTTGTGATTTTGTGATTGCGTAATGTAGTTCTTTGAAAATGTAAATGGAGTGACTATTTGAAAGAATGGTAGGAAGACTAAATTTCATTGATGGAATTAAATATTTTTAATATGATAGATAATAGAAGAAAGTTGAAAAATAAAAAAAGTTTTAAGAAACATTGTAGTTGAACAACTGATCCTTATGTATAAAGTACTTGTCAAGCGTTCTGAAAATGACATTTAAAAATACTTTGAACAAATTAGCAAAAGAATAACAATTATGAATAAGAGATGAACAGTAATATTGAAGAATGAGGAGGTTGTGTATAACTAGAAGAAGTACTTTGATGTTCAATTTTTGAGCCTTGAACATCCACAACAACTGAGAAAGAAGAAATAAAGAATGGAAGCTACTATATGTGATTTGAAATTTTGAAATATTAGAAAAAGTTGAGCAGAAAAAGATGGAATTGCAATAGGAATTATTGGTGCTCGGAAATTTTTCCTGATTTTCGAGAAGGAAACAACCTCTAGTAAATAAAAATCAAATGAATCTATTAAAGAAGTAAAGCAACGCCAGTATTTTTGTAAAATGTGCATTGTTTGTATTTTCATTTGACTAATTTTACGGAAAAATGAAAGGATCGCTTGGACTGTTATAAAAAAATCGTATAATAAATATGGTATTATAAGACAATTAAGTAATAAAGATCGATTAAACGGTAAAGCAAACAAGAGCATGGGAAAATTACGCATAAAAATCCAGAAGGGTATTATATATTTGCAGAAGGGAAATACATAAAGAATGTCATTTTTGTATCGAGAGAGAGAGAGAGAGAGAAGAGAGTAGAGAGAGAGGAGAGAGAGAGAGAAGAGAGAGGAGAGAGAGAGAGTGAGAAGAGAGAAGAGAGCAGTGAGAAGGAGAGACGAGAGAGAGACGAGAGAGGAGAGACAAGAGAGACAGAGAGAGATGAAGAGAGAGAGAGAGAGAGAGAGAAGAGAGAAGATTTTGGTTAACCTTTATTGCCTATAAAAATAATTTCAAAAAAGTAAGACAAGATAATTTCATGAATGATTTAGTGAGTGGAAACAGATTGAAAGGATTTCAGAGTAATTAAAATCTTCAATTGAAGATGATAAATTAGAAAAACAGAAAGAAAACGAGAGGGGTATCTTGACAATTTTGTGTGATGTTAGCAGATTAGCTCAACTTCTATAATGATATTATTATAAGGGAAATCAACTCCTGTAGTGAATAAAATACGAGCCAGATATATTATACTTTTTTGAATATGCCGATAAAGTTTTGCCAACTGCCATTTCCGAAGAGAATTTTCCTGTTTGCTGAATGTTTTAGCTGAAGAAAAGGAGACGAAATGGATTAAGAGTAATAAAAAAAATACATGAAATCATAGTTATGTCAAAGAGAAACGTATGTGGGAGTTCATTTATTTACATTATAAAAAGGTGCGAAACTTGGTATATTAGATTGACAACAAGAGAGAATCAACAAATTTAACTACCTGTAGAGTTTCATTAAAAGGGACGGAAGGTATTGATACTGAAATTATGAAAAGAATAGAAAAATTCAAGAATTTGTCTGAAAAGATCATTTGGTGACAAACGGCAATGTCTTAATAAATACAAAAAAAAAATAATGCCATTCAATTATGAGTAATCAGCATTGCCGTGTGGAATATTTCACAAGATAGAAGAAAGAAGTCTAAAGGCAACTGAAAGGAGTTAGAGGTATATATATATATATATATATTTAATATATAATATATATATATATATATATATATATATATATAAATATATATATATATATATAATATATATATATATATAAATATATATATTATATAATATATAATAATATATATATATATATAATATATATATATATTATTATATTATATATAATAATATATATATATATATATAATATATATATATATATATATATATATATATAATTTATATATATATATATATATATATATTATATATAAATATATATATATATATATATATATATATATATATATATATATATAATATATATATATATATATATATATACTATATATATAGGCCCTGTATGCTTAAGGACTCCTCAGTTTTGATTTTTTTTAAAGCATTCAATAACCTATTGCAAGTGTATTATTACTCGGGTTAAAGTTCAATGGTCATTGACATGATTTCAAAATTTCGAAATATTTTAAATCATTATTTAAATAATGACATTTATATCAATAAAATTTTAAAAAAAATGAAAAATCTTCAAAAAGTACGACAACTTACAGAAAAAACCTATTACCATATTTGAAATTTCAGCGTATAAAGCTTATTACAAAAATGTAGAAAGCAAAAAAAAAACAAAAAACAATTTTTGTTTTCATAAAGAAATTTCTCGAAAAGAAACGACACTTGCAGAAAACCCATTACAATTGGAATCACGTTGTAAAGCTTATTACAAAAATGTAAAAAGAAATAATAAAAAAAAAAAAAAAAAAAAAAAATAGGGGCTCGAGCCGACGGGACAGAGGGGGGGACGTTTTTCCATACCCCGTTAGGGAAGGGCGGAGGAACCCCCGCGACACCCAAATACCAAAGAGCGCGGGGTTCCGGAGACCCCTCCCCGGAGGGGGAAATAGTCCTACCCTGTCGTTCCCCAAGAAGGCGAGAGACCCCGACTCCTGTCATTTTTGCGGTTTACCCTTTGGGTATTCCTTAGTTAAAAAAAAAAAAAAAAATTTAAAAACTGACGGAGTTCGTAAAACGTAACTGGTCCTATATATTTTGAATCATGTTTTTTCCACCCCTTAAATTGACTGTTAGGATCATATACAAGAAATTATAAAAAAAAAAAAGAAACAAAAAAAAAAATCAAAACTGACGGAGTCGTAAAACATAACAGGTCTATTTATATATTATATATATATATATATATATATATATATTATATATATATATATATATATATATATATATATATTAATATATATTATATATATATATATATATAATATAAATATATATATAATATATATATATTATATTATATATAGTAATAGTTCGAAATGATTAATTCTATTTATTTAACAGATGCTCAATACTTATCTTAAACAATTTCGTTTTTTTTAAAATCTATATAAGGTTATTGAATATAGCAAAAAAAAGAGAGTTTGACCTTGAACAAAAAGTGTAAACAGAAACAATTCTTTCCCACAATTGAAACTAGTAACTATTTATGTACAATTTTGTACATCATTCTCAAAATCGACAAAATCCGACTATCGAATGTTCGTTAAAAAAACACGTATTTTGGTTTAAACTATTGGGTTTAAACCATGGTTAAACCATATTAAAAAACCAATGGTTTAAAAAATGAAAAAAAACATGCATAAGATATTTAAAAAATATATTTACTAATGATTTTCTTTAGCATGTTGATATGGTTTCCTCAATATTTCAATCGAAAAGTAGCTGAAAGGCAATAAAAAAATTTCTGCGAGTTTTATATTATTGTGAGAATGATTATAATATATATATATATATATATATATATATATATATATATATATATATATATATATATATATATATATATATATATATATATATATATATATTAATATATATATTATATATATATATATAATATATATATATATATATATAGTTAGTTAGTTAGTTTTTAGCAAGTGATCGCTAGATTAAGTAGGTATATTATAAAGAAGGCCTTATAAATTAAAAATGAAGAAAATTTTTTTCAAGAAATTATTTTCATACAAGTCTTCAAAAATTAGTAATAAACGTGAGCTTTCGGTCCAACTGGACCCTTTCATGCCATCACGTTTGAATGAAGACTAAATAAAATGCTACCGCCACCGTTAAAGAAAGGTAAAGAACACCACTAGAAAAGCAAATCTGCCAATGATGCGCCACCATTTCTTCATTTCTTTGAAAGATCCCGACCTAGTAGCACAACAGATATATAAGATATATAATATATATATATATATATATTATATATATAATATATATATATATATATATATAGAATATATAATATATATATATATTAAAAATTATATATATATTAATTATATATATAATATATTTTGTAAAAGATTTGCTATACATGATTCTTGTTTCGAGCTCTTGAGAATTCATTTTCTACCCATTTATGCCACATTTCAAAAGTTTATAATAAAACTCAAATGTGGAGTGTGAGCATTTGTGAGAATGGGGCAACGTAGCGCAGCGGATTTTCTTTGTGCATCATTATCATCTGTCATCCCTTTTTTAAAAGAGACTTCAAATATAAAGTGACATTGTCGTCATTTCGCAATTGGACAATAATTATATTTCTGGATGATTGCAAAATTATAATAATTTTTTTTTAGTAAAATAATAAAGTAAAACCTTTTTTTCCAGATAGAGTTTATATATTATAATATACCCTCTTATTTTTTTAACTTTATTAGTTTATATAAAACAAAAATAATAATTAATACAGTTCATCTAAAAAAGAAAATTTTTTAAATTTAAGAATCTAAAGAAATTATTAAGGATTTTAAAATATGTTTAGCACATTGTGTATAACAGTTTCAGTAAGTGAAAATTTTTGCCTTTATAAAATCTATGTAAAAACCATTAAAACTACATGAAAACCATCAAAATAGCATTTAAAAACCCAATAAAACCTTAAAAAAACCATGTGGTATTATTTGGTTTATTTAAAAAAAACCAATGTTTTTTAGATTTTTTAAAAAAACATGTTTGTTTGTAACCCTATAAATATATATATATAATATATTAAATATATATATATATATATATATATATATATATTATATATATATATATATATATATATATATATATATACTATATATAATATATATATATATATATATATATATATTATATAGATATATATAGAATATATATATATATATATGATATTATATATATATAATTATATTAAATATATATTAAAGTATATATATAATATATATTATATATTATAATTTGTGTTGATGGAAGCATTTCTGGTTGAACAAACGTTTTGGATGAAGCCACTTTTTCCTTGAAGATACGATGGCGAAGCTCTTGCAAAGTTTCATTTTTCTTCCTCCAAAGAGCAGCAACTTTGCTTTTCTTCCAGCAACTTCAATTTCCGCTTGGCTCTTCTTTGGCTCACAAAAGGTGTGAGCAGTCTCTTTAAGAGCCTCACTGTTCAGAAGCTTTTTGAATGCTGACGCCTTACCAATACCGTGTATGTAGGATGTTGAGTCACAGCCGGTATAGGTATGAAAAAAAAAGTAAATGCCTGCACATTTCTTCTCCAAGCACTCTTTGAGCAGATAAAATGTTGTATATTTTTCTTTCTCTTATTTGTCGACCAATGTCACTTCGAAAATGCAAAGAAAACCCGTTGTCAGTAGCGTGGTACAGCAATAAAATCAAAAGATCAGTATCCTCTCCGACAACAACTGTATCGCACTGTTGAGAAATGTGGACTGCTTCTCTAGCGATTGAAACATCAGCATCATCTTTAGTGAAAATAACTTTACATCCCCTTTTCTGTAGATGGTTGCCTATGAGACTAATCATTTTAGATTTATTCCCAGTATTTAGAAGAAATTTCTCCTTCTTACCTATGAAAATTGTTTCTGGAGTTAAATTTACAGTTGGGGCTAGCTTTGAATTTACACCTCACCTGCGATGCTCGCTGTCAAGTAAAATCGGCATAAAATGAAGCTGTTTCATCGAAAGTGACGCTTTGTTTCCATGGAACTCTAAAGAAGGGAACCAAAGTCTAACACATAATGGTTCTTGTCAATCTCTGGATCTGTGGATGTACTCTCAAGTGGTTCTTCTTCAGGAAGTGACTTTAGAATGTATTCGTAAATTGCATTGGCCAGTTTAGATTTTTGTGTTTTTCGCAACAAGTTTGATGTCTCGAACAGTGAGGGTGGGAAGGGACAAAGCTCGTGATTAAGTACTTCTACAAAATTTGTCCCTATTATTTGCTGCAACAATTAATCGCTGGAACAAAAGTGCTGGGTCAAACGCGACTTCATCGTTGATATTTATTTTTACTTTTTACTCTTGAAGGAAAAAGGAAATACATCTTTTCCCTGGGCACTTTTCACAATATCTTCCCCAATACTCAGCAACTTTTGAACATTGACAACATCTGGATCAAAGGTGCGTTCTGTAACAATGTTCCGAAGGGTTGGATCAGATGTAAAAGGAGATATTTTTTTTAGGAATTCGAAAACTATCGTACCAATTGTCTTTCTACCAATCTGTCTACCAAATGTCTATAGTGGAATGTGTAGTTCTTGTTAATGCCTGCATAGCCAAACTGAATTCACAAGTGGCAGGCATGGATAAAACCTATAAAGCTCGTATACATTCAGACAGTCCACTGCCTCTTGTTAGACCTCCGTTTGTTTTAATGGAACGCATTAAAACTTGTTCAATGACGAGATCACACCCCAAACCTGACCAAGGTGTATCAGACCTGTGCACAACATGAAATTCCTTTTGGAATGACGCAAATATGTGTGGTTTCCTTGAGGGCAGTTTTCTCATGGTTTGCAAGTAAAGGTAAGCAGATTTCAGGTAATTAGTGTGACCTGCTGCTGCAAACACAGGCAAACATTCGCGAATGGCCTCTAGGTGGGACGACCAAGAGCCTGATCGATCTGCTTGAACAAGTTTACGTGCTACACTTACCATGGACTGATACTCTGACCATAGTTCACTGGTCAAAGAGATCTCCTTCAAAGTCTCTCTTTTTTCTGTTATAATTACGTTCAATGTATGGAAAGATTCATACCCTTCTACATCAGATGCAGTCTTCTTTTGCTTCTGAAGGTCATCATATAGAAGGAGAACATCTTCAGCCAAAGGTTTGCTCTTCTCTTCATTAAATATAGATATTTAGCTAGTACGTGAGCTGTACTGAAGTTCAACAAATCAAAAGTCTGAAACAGAAAAAAAAGGATTTATTTTCATTTTGAACTTTACTTTATAAAATAATTTAAAATTTATATACTAAATAATCTACTTTAAAATAAAAGGCATTAACACTGAAATCACAAGATATGCACTACACTGTTTCACGGTTAGCACTAAAACTATAAGTTATGTGCGTTCCTTTTATATAAGACCAACGAACTACTTAGATCTTTATATGGAAAGCGTAGAACAGCCAGGCGTCGATGCCATCATACAGTTACTATCTCTTACGATGGAATTCGAAATAAAAAACAGAAATCGTCATTAAAATTAGTATCCGACCTAAAAGCATAAAAAATAATATAAAATTTGAACTCAGCATTAAAAATTAATTTTAAAATTTGTGTCACAAGTCTCATATCATTCACTTTCAAAGAATTCAAATGGCCATGACGGACATTTTGGAAAAAAGAAATATCAACTTTCTGGAGTAGCAATTTTGTCGGACTCTGGATATGTGAAAAAGTCACTAATTTGGAGTTAAATCCCATTGAAATCGTTTCCATTACTTTTTGTTTAAGGTTTGATGCTATTTTCAGTAGACTATATCTCTTTCCGACAATTTGAGCAATTTTCTTTTATGGTTCTGAGAACATACACAGTCAGTCATAAGCCTTTATATATATATATATATATATATATATATATATATATATATATATATATATAATATATATTATATATATATATATATATTATATATTATATATATATATATATTATATATATATATATAATATATATATATATATATATATATATATATATACATAATATATAATATATATATTATATATATATATATATATATATATTATATATATATATATGATATATATATATATAATATATATATAATATATATATTATATATATATATATATATATATATATATATATATTATATATATATATATAAATTATAAGAATATATATATATTATATATTATATGATGATAATAATTATTTATATATTTATATAATATATATATATTATATATCAATATATTATTAATATATATATATATATATATATATATATATATATATATATATATATATATATATATATATATAATATATATATATATATATATTATATATAAATATATAATATTATATATATAATATATATTATATATATATATATATATATATATATATATATATATATATAGATATATATATATATAATATATATATATATATATATATATATATATATAGTATATATAATAATATATATTATATATTATATATATATATATATTTATATATTTATATATATATATATATATATATATATATATATTATATATATATATATATATATATATATATATATATATATATATATATATATATATATATATATATATATATATATATATATTATATATATATATGGCCTATATATATATATATATATATAATATATTATAGTATATCATATATATAGTATATTAATATATATATATATATATATATTATATTAATATTTATATATATATAATATAATATATATATATATATTATATATATATTATATATAATATATATATATAATATGATATATATATAATATATATGAATTTTATAAAAGAATTTTCTCTATTACATACAAATATATATATGGAATTAGATTTTAAAATATATATATATATTACATATATAATTATATATAATATATATATATAGTATATATATATATATATATATATATATATAATATATATATATATATATATTATATAATATATATATATATTTATATATATATTATGGACAATTATATGTATGTTATTTATTTATTATATTATATAATATATATATATATATATATAATGGTATATATAGATATATTATAATATATATATATATATATAGTTTATATATATATATATATATATTATATAATTATATTATAAAATATATATATTTATATATTTATATATATATATATTATATATATATATATATATATATATATATATATATATATATATATATATATATATATATATATATATATATATATATATATATTATATATATAAAGACTAATGCATATATGACTTAATATTTAAGTAATCTCAAATTTCTTTTTCTTCATAAATAATAATAATAATAAATAATAATAAAAAAAACATATGAATAACATTCTTTTTCAAAAGCTTTTGCATATATTTTTTTTTTCAAAATCTTTTGTGTTCGGTACTTTTTGTTTCCTTCATTTTTCTGTTTTCTCTTTCTACGAACACTGGCAATGAAAAATTAATTCTCGTGAGCAAAGCCTTTTTCATCCTTTTTTTTCTTTTTTTTTTATTGAAAACAGATTTTTCAAGTGAGCTTACCCAGGCGTGATACACACACTACACCCATAAATAATATACTATCTAATATATATATATATATGATATATATATATATATAGTATGAAGTATATATATATATATATATATATAATATAATATATTATATAATATATATATATATTATAATATATATATATATATATATATGTGATGTACAATATAATAATAATAATAATATAAATAATATTATGTACATGAATATAATAATTAAATTTATATTTATTATAATATTTACATAGAATATAAATATAATATATTATAATAAGTAATATAATATAATATTATATATTATAATAGTATTATAATATATATATAGATATTATAATATATATTATATATTATATAATTTACTAATATAATATAATATTATATAAATATATTATATATATTTTTATTATATATTATATATATATATAAATATTATAATAATAAATTATATATGATATATAAAATATAATATATATATAAATAATATAATATATATAAAATATATAATATGGGCCTTCATTTAGTTATAACATGCTTCTAGTATAAGCTTAGTCATTTTTTTAGAACCTAACGTCCTAAATCGAAAACAAAATAAATTGAAAATACAATGCGCGCATGGTGCCAAAGCGTGTTTTTTTATTAAACAATGCAAAGTGGAAATTAAATAAATTAGTCTCTATTAAAATAAATACGTTCAAGTGAAGTTATGACGTTAAATAAGGATATGTGAGTTACGTTAGTTTACACAGATTTAAACTAAAAAAGTAAAATATTTTTAAAGATTTTAAAGCTTTATATTACTATAGTTTAAAGTTGACTCTACACAATTTTGTTTGAACTTTTACGAAATATGTTTCGAATCCCTGCAATCGATATGTATATGGAAGTGGAAGGCCTTATACGACGATAATATATATATATATAATATAATATATAATATATAATATAATATTATATATATATATATATATATAATATATTATAATATATATATATATATATATATATTATATATATATATATATATATATATATATATAATATATATATATTATATAGATATGATTAAAGCTTAATTAGTTTGAAAATATCTAGTATGACATTCAATTGTCATTTCCTATTTATATGCCATTATGCTAATATAAACGCTTCTTTATTAAGTTCAATTTCTAATTTATTAATTTTAGAAGATCGTTAAACTGAGTATCTTTCCTTGAAGAATCTAACTCGAATTGCTTTTTAGATTTTCCTCAAATTAAAATTATTTAGAATGTTACTGAATAAAATATTTTGGTGGAGCTGGGATGATTATTTCAAAAAAATATGTCACGTCAACTTCGTAACACGTAGCAATATATATATATATATCAGTATATATATTATATATATATTAGCATTATATTAATATATATATAATTATATAATATATTAGTATAATATATATATAATATATTATATTAACCTCCTAGTACTCACTAAGTAAGTTTGCATGCCACGCAAAAAGTAACAGTAGTTATAAATACAGCCCCATTAAATATGTATTTTCCCCCTTGCGTGGGGATTCTGATCCTGGACCTCTAGCAGTATGAGCGTGCAGGTGTTTTAGACCAAACTTACGCCGACTGACGAGCTAAAAGAAGAGTCTTTTTCCGATTATTCTCGCTCTGAGGTGAATAAACACTCACAAAGGAGATCCATCCCCGGCTCTTCCCACCGCACTCGGGGCGCGTAGGGATCAAACAAAGCAGGTAATACGCGCATTGGTGAAGAATACTGAACATAATAATATAATAATATATATATATATAGTTATTATATAATAAATATATATATTATATAAATAAAATATATAGATATTATATTTACTTTAAATCTATTATTGTATATATTATATATATATATATATATTATATATATATATATATATAGCATATATGAATATATTATAGATATATTATTATATATAAGTACTTAATCTCAAAAAATAGTATAAATTATGCATCATAGCTATGTCTGATATATAGATGTGATATATATCATAAATATATATATATATAAAATATATAATGACATATATAATTATAAAATTTATAGACATATGCCATATTTGTACATAGTATATATATATAAATGTAAAAATATTAGAATAATATAATATAATGTATATATAATATATTTTATGATATATATATATATATATAGTTATGTATATATATTATAATATATTATATATATATATAATATATATATAAAATGTTGTCAAGAGTGGATGCATTAAAAACAAGGGGGAAGAGACAAAGAGAAGAAGCAGAGGAGAAACAAGGAAGAGAGTTGTAAATCTAAGAGACCTTATTCAGAAAGGATCTAAAGATTTGAAAAGAAGAAAATGCCGGAAATATGTAGAACTAAAACTAAAATATTTTAAATCTATAAAACTAAATTTTGAAATTTCTATTTAGTTTACGAAGTATAAGAAATATATAAATAAAACGAATCAAAATTATTTTTGACAAATTTGAAGTTGTGCTACAAAACTTTAGATCGCACTAACCTTTGGATATTTTAAATGTATTTTTAATAATCAAAATCAAATTTTAATGGTTTTTTATTATTTCTTGTCAAAAGTAAACTAGTCTTGACGCATCTACGTTGTTGCTTCTTTTTGATGGTATAGGAAGTTGTCTGCTCAACAAATTCAGAATCTAAAATGGTAGCTTCCTCTAGGTACCTCCCGGATGCCATTTGACAAGATTGCCTCCCATCAACTGATTATTATCCTGCTCTCCGACAAGGCTTCAAATCTTACTGGCAGGAGTGCTGGGTGAGTGATCAGTGAGGGGCAAAACTTAAAATTATCAAGCAGTACATTGGTGAGTGGTCTTCCTCTCACCGACGAAAGCGTTTGCACAAGGTGATTGATACTTGCATGCCTCCATATTGGCCACACCAATATCACTCACAACCACTACATGTCAAGGGATTTTTATCCCATCTGAAAATTTTACCGTCGCCATACCCGGCAATCTGTTCACTGATTGACTTCATTGATTTTACCCAACTGGAGACCATTCGCAGTACCCATTTTCCTACTCTCTGGTCCATAACAGCTTCAAAAAGGTTATCCAATGTATTGTCTGAATTCTCCTAATTTAATAGCAACTCTATTTTCTCTTATCTCTAAGAACTGAATATTCTTCACAACATATAATTTTGTTATATAATATAAGGACTATATATAATTTAAGGACATCTTTTATACTTATTTTTTTATTTATTTTTGACTGAATATTTATTTCGCCCTCTAAATTTTCTTTTGCGACAATTATAATAAGTATGAGCCAGAACCCACCCATGGAGTTGATTATACAAGCCACTGTGGTCGCTTCCTTGTGGGAAGTGGTGGGTCCTGTACATAAACTCAGTATATATATATATATATATATATATATATATATATATATATTATATATATATATATATATATATAATATATATATATATATATATATATATATATATATATATATATATATATATATATATATATATTATATATATATATATATATATTATATATATATATATATATATATATATATATTAGTATATATTATATATTATCATAATAGTATATATTCATTTATATATGTATATATTAGTGATGCAGGTAACATTTCCGCATCCGCAATCCAACCATCCACACATAATATTAAAGCTGCGCCGTAGTCCGCATCCGGCATCCGCGCTTCGCCCTGACGGATGTTCTGGCGCGGATGTTTACTGTTGAGATTTGATGATAAAGAATTTATAATAAAAAATACTTTAGATTAAATTGAAATGAAATGGAAAAATGAAAATGAGTTGAGGCAATTCAAAACGGCTTGATATTCATATGCATTACTATTATCAAAGACATTCCAACCGCTGCAATAGTAAACTTTATATGATGGAAAAAAAATGCGTATTTGATCAAAGAACCTGCTTGCTTGAGCCAGTATCGATATCCAAAAGTTAACAGTTCTTACTAATGTGGAACATGACATTCATATCATTAAGCTATTGAAACCATTTGAAGAAATTAACAAAAAAATCAGCGGTCTCTAACAGCTTCTGTCTCCAATGTAATACCATTAATCGTTCACACGCTAGGAAGGCACTTTAGCAACATCTTTCAAATTCGAAAAAACTGATGACGTATTCAAAATGAAGAAAGATGTCACATGAACTAAATCTAGGAAAACGCTTTGGTTCTGTTGAATTAATGACCTATCAGTACTAATTGAAATTACTTAGATCCCCGTTAAAAAGGCAAGTTTTTTGTAACAATAATTAGAACAAGTTAAAAACCGTCACTTGTGTTGCAGGTGAAAAAGGCTTCAATCCGAAAGAGTCTAATTTAATTCACCGCCCATTTTAAAGAAAAACAAAGAATTACACGCAAACGACAACAGAATTCACTGGAAGAATTTCTACAGTCCAGTAGTGATGAAGAAACACACGCATTACCAAAAGCATGTAGTGCAAATTGATTGAAAATTAAGAAAATTAAACGGCTGAGATACAAATGATGAATCCTATCAGTTGGAGGAAAGTTAAGCAAAATGTTTACTTCATGCTTTTAGTAACACTTGCAGAAAATACTTGGGGCCTGTCCCCCAACGAATTGTTCAAGTGAAAAGAGGAGTCCTTTCAGCAATGCTGAGACTTAATATATGACTGATAATGAGAAACTGACCTCTCAGAATAGAAAAAGGCAGAAAAATTATTTGATGTTTCTCAAGTATAGCCTTCCTATATTTGACATTTCAACTAACTAGTCAAAAAGATATACAATCAGTAAACACTCTTTCATATAAGGTCGGAGGTTTGGAAAGAAGGTGGTGTGGTGTATTTGAATTGGATCCCGTCCTGCACCCCGGTAACAATTATATTAATATGTTGTGGTAAAACTCGATCTATTATATATATATATATATATTAATAGGTATATATATATATAATAATATATATATATATTATATAATTATAATATATATATAATATATATATATATAATATATATTATATATAAATATAATATATATATCTTATTATATATATATATATTGATAGATATATATATATACGTAAAGTATAATATATATATATATATAATATATAAAATATATATATATAATACTATATATATTATAATATATATATATAATATATAAATAATATATATATATATAATATATATAAATATTATTATATATATATATATAATATATATAATATATACTAAATCATATTATCATATTCAAACTCCGGGCTCCTCATCCACATGTCGCGGATGTTAAATACAAACCATCCGCCACTCACGATGCGAAAAAAAATATCTGCTGCATCAACTAATATATAATATATATATGTATGATATATATATATATAAATTAATATATATATTATATATATATTATATAGTAATATACTATATATATATATATATACTGTATATATACCGGATATATATAATGATATATATATATAATATATTATATATATATAATTATTATATATATATATATTATATTATATATTATATATATATATATATATATAATTTTATAAATATATATATTATATATATATACATATTATATATATATATATATATATAATATATATATAATATAATATATATATATATAAATATATTATACTATATATTATATATAATATATAATATATAATATTATACATTATATATGTATATATAATATATGTAGCTATAGTAATATATAGCATAAATATAAATATATATATATAATATATATAATACTAATATTATATATATTCTATATAATATATATATATATATGATAAATATATACAGATATAGATATATAATGATATATATACATATATATATATAACTAAGTTATATATTATTATATATATATATTATCTATATATATATATATATGATATATAAATACTATTAGCATATATATATATACTAATATATATATATACGTATATATATTATATTAATATATATATATATATTAGATATTATATATTATATATTATACGTATATATATATATATATAATATATATATATATATATATAAATATATGATATATATATATATATATATATAAATATATATATATTAATACTATATTATATTATATCATATATACTACATATATATATATATATATATTATATATATATATAATGATATATATATATATAACTAATATAAATATATATATTATATATATATATATATAATACGGTATATATTATTATTATATAATATATATATATATATATATTAGTACTTATATACTTATAATATATATATATATATATATATATAATACTATTATATATATAATATATATATACTTATATAAATTATAATATATATATATATATATATAATTAATATATTATACTATATATATAATTATATATATATTATATATATATATATATATATATATATATATATAAATATTATAATATATATATATATATAGTATATATTATATATATTATATATATATTTAATTATATATATTATATATATATATATATATATATATATATATATATATATATAGAGAGAGAGAGAGAGAGAGAGAGAGAGAGAGAGAGAGAGAGAGAGAGAGAGAGAGAGAGAGAGAGAGAGAGAGAGAGAGAGAGAGAGAGAGATTAATAATATTCTATATATATTCAAAATATAATGTTCTGAATAATTGAATATACCGACATGAATAGAGTAAAAAGATTCTATAATGGTAGTGAATTAATGTTTTTAATTAAAAAAAAAATAAATAAATAAAAATATTGAAGAGGAAGAAGAATAAAGAATTGAGAGGTATTTTTCCAAAAGTTTGAGGCAGACGATCAAATATTTAGGAAATTTAATATATGTCCTTCAGCAACATTTATTTATTTATTTATTTATTTATTTATTTTTTTTTTTTTTTTTTTTTTTTTTTTTTTTTTTTTTGCAGCTTTTTGATTTTTTTTTTCTTATGGCGTGGCGGGGAAGAAAAAAAACAATTAAGCTACGTTAAATTATTACTCATACTATTTTATGTTTTTTTTAATTTTTTTTTAAATTTTTTGCAAAATTGGTGCGCTACAAATACTTAAATCACAATGATTTATGTTGAGTTTTATATTAGTATAGGTTAAATTATATGTGGATAAATATATAAAATTGTACTTTTTTTTAGCTTGTCTTGTGTAGGAATTTTTATTTTCACTATCAATTGTTATTTCCTGTTTTTAAGTCACTGAGAAAATTAAAAATATATTTCGCATGCAGTAATTTTTGTATCTTTTTTTTTATTTTTTATTTTTTTTTTTTCAATTTCCTATTAGTGTTATTACTTGGTATTTGTTCACGTTAACGATACACAAACATTGTTTTTAATCTGTAGTTAGATAAGTCCCTCTATAGCTAGAAAAACATTTCTGTTTTAGATTTTTTAAACTTAAAATAAATATACTCGAATCAAACGCAAAAAAAAAATTTAACAATTTTGGAATGAATATATTCAATTCGTGATTACTGAATACTATTGAATACATTTTTTTTAAATTACAAAGGATTGAAAATATTGACTTTAAAAGGAACAGAGGGCCAAACAGAGCAAACAAAAAAGAAAAATAACTTTAATGTTCTCTTAATATATAGAACATTCTTCCATTGTATCCTGAGAATTAGTTTTAACCTTCTCTAAAAGTTTATTCTTATCAACATTGGGAATGGATTAGGATAAAATAATCATCAGGAATTAAATAAAATCACTTAAGTTGATCACTATATATACTATATATATTATATATATATATATATATTATATTATTATATATATATATATATTATTATTATATATATATATATATATATATATATATATTATATATATATATATATATATATGATTATTTCATTTCAAATATATATAGATATATAATTATATATATATATATATATATATATATATATATATATATATATTATATATATATATATAATATCTATATATTATTATATATATATATATATATATATATATATATATATAATAAATAGATATATATATATATATATATAATATATATATTATATATATATATAGTCATATATATATATAATATAGATATATATATAATATATATCAATATATATATATTATATATAATAATATATATATATATATATAATATATTATATATTATATTATAATATTATAGTTATAATATTATATATTTATATACTATTCATATATATATATATTAATATGTTAGGGGATATTGGATGTATCCTTAGTAATATAAGTCCCAGGGTAGGTAGGGATAATATGAAACAGATCACAAATAGTATTATCACAATTTCTGTCGCTGCTTCAAACGCAAATCTCTGGCGCGAAAATGGTAACCACTATTCACTAACTGATTAGTGTTGGGGAAGTAGCCATGAATAGTGGAATATAAATTTGGTATATATATATATAGCCGGTGGGTCTCGTGGTGGACCAAGAGAATACCAATATATAATACTAAGGGAAGAAGAATAATCTATTGACATCTGTTAATATACTGCTAATATAGACCGATGCCCTAAAAGAAACGAGTTTTAATTTTATGAGATTTGGGGACGAAAGAATTTTGTTGTTTATTAAATTTAAATCGAAATTTATTTTCAATATGTTCTTATTTGAAAATTTACTGAGTTTTATTCCTTTAAAAAGTAGTCGCTTTAATATTTAGAAATTATATTTTTTATTTACGAAAGTTATTTCTGAATTTCCGAATATGTGTAGTCACGTTATCGAAACAGATGTAGTAAATTTTTCGGAAGTTGAAAAATATATTATTTTCGGAAGTGGACAAAGATGAAAAAAACTCTGTCAATTAATAATAATAAAACAATAATAACAACAATATTGGTTGTGATAACGTTAACAATAAAGTATACTACTAAGACTTTCTATAACTAGTACTACGAAGCAATAATAATAATAATATAATAATAAAATAAAATATAATAATAAAATAATAATAATAATAATAATAATAATAATAATAATAATAGAAGCAGTATACTAAGCTACAATAATAATAATAATATATAATAATAATAATTAATAATATAATAATAATAATAAAATAATAATAATATAATATAATAATATTTATTAATAGTAATATAATAGTTAATAATTACCCAACAATAATTATTAATTGTAGGAATAGTCTTCTTTGAAGACACAAGTGTCTCAATAGAATGACAGTCTCCCAATGTAATAACTTTACTTTGGGTTCTTATTGCGTTTCACCTCTAGTACAGAGAGCGGAATATGCAATGAAGAATCCAAGAAGCAAATGTTTACTTATGGACACTATTTATTACTACTTAGACAGGGGTGAAGCCTCTGTCTGGGGATTTCTAATATTTGCTCCACCACCAGGAATACTAAGATTACCAAAACCACTATAATTACAGTTTATCATGCACGGAAACTTTTGACAGCGCAAAATGTCACACAAGTTCCAAAAAACTCGCTATGTTTTACCTAATTAATTTTATTATTTCACGACAAAAATTTAGGGATGTATATATATATATATACATGGGAACCATCAACTGATGGTTGGTAATTATAAAAATTATAATTTATACTCTGCAAATATTAAATTTCAATATTTGAAGTGAACACAATCGTAAATTACAATTCCGACCTGTTCACATTCGTGATGTATTTCTGAGACCGCGTGACATTAAGAGCGCGTGACATTAAGAACGCGTGACATTGAAGTCGTGTGACATTGAAGTCGCGTGACATTGAAGTCGCGTGACATTGAAGTCGCGTGACATTGAAGCCGCGTGACACTTTTTATTTTTTAATTTTCTATTATTTTCTGATAAATATTTATGGGTTTATGTATATTTTCTAACAAATATATATATAAGGAGTGATTTCCAATTACAATATTTAAAGGGGGAATGTTACAATGACATTTTTACGATGAATTTTACTCTTTCAATTTCTACGTTTTTGTTTACTTTTATTCACTCTATATTAAATTTTTCCCAAAATCTTTTACTTTTCAATTTTTCCCTTTAGCCTTTTTGCTTACTTTTTTGAGTGCGATTTTAAATATTTGCATGTATAAAAAAAAAATAAACAAAAATTCAGTGTACATCACGTTGGAAAAAAAAGGGTGTGTGTAAATATCATACTTTTAAGCTTTCACCGAAAAAAGAGGGAGAATAAAAGAATAGATAAAAACCTCGAAGATTTCTTCCACCTATCAATAAAACTGGACATCTAAATTTAAGACGAAATAAAAAAGTTAGGTTGAAAGGTGATTGACGCGGATTTTTAATATTCAGTGATGAAAACCGAATGACTAAAAAAACGTGGGCCAATCGAATTTAATTCAACCTTGAGAACTATTCTATAAGAAATGTATCAATATTGTATAACAACTCGTGGGTCCACTGTTCAAGTTGAATTATTCTGACTGGAACAACTCACAAGAAGAGACTGATTTGTTATACAACATCAAAACACTTATCAAAAATTAATATGTATACGAAACAAAAAACTATTGCCTTTTTTGCTAACATCTGCAAGGAGAGAAGGGTTGGTCAGATGACCGTTAGTGGGGATCCCTAAGTTTGTCCAGAAAGGCTTTATGATGACATACCTACACAAATTTCCTAAAAACACCATTTAACGGAAGGAAGATTTCATTCTCCGCTGTTGATTATAAAAAAAAAAAGAATCAAAACAGCCCTAAATTAAACATCGGTAAGACGCCTCCAAAATGGCGCGGAACCTCTAAAATATGAAAGGTAGAGACCCGTCTTAAGGATAGGCCTCGATGAAAGATGTTAAGCTACTCGATACTGCATTGAAAATGATCTCGTAGAATTTCTTTCGACTCGGAAATGCAAAATATGGGACAGAGTCTACTGAGCGTGCAGTAATTAAGAATGAGAATAATACCTCTCGGTCTCGATCGCTTCCTTATATACTCGATAGAGAAGACGCGAAAAGAGTTACCGACAAGCAATTAATCAAATAAACATCACTTTGAATTAATGATGTTATAAAAACAAATTTACTATCAAAAGATAGCAAATTTAAAACTATATATTAAATAAATAAATTTGTTGAATAAGCTAATTTAGATTTATTATAAAAATCATTAGAAGTTTACAAAGGAAACTTTTGGCAACAATCACATGTTGTTAACTCGTGATTTTTACTTCCATAGAAATTACTTAATAATTGTAATTTTGTAATTCATGATAATTACCAATTTTAACAATAATCAAAAGAACCAGTGTTCTTTTCTGATTAATTTGGTATAAATTTTATTTCTCTCGGATAACTTTGAGCTAAAATATGTCACAATTTCAATATAGAAAAATAGGTTTTTTTTTACCTAAAAAAAACTTGACCTTTCATTTCGAAAAGGTCAATGACATTTATACAAGTAAAAAAAGGAATGTCTTAAGACCATTTTGACCTATAAATCAAGCCTGACATTTATGAGGAACCGAAGTGGCTAGGGGGAAGAGAAAAATTTCTAAGTGTGACATTTCACCAGTTTCAAAGCCTATTTTTTTCAGGTGACTTGAAATGTTTATAATTATTAAAATATTACTTTGAACAATATAAAATTTAATCAAAATGTAGTTCTATCTCTTTTGTATAATTAAGGGAAGTTTGAAATTTCAAAACGTTGTCAAAGGGAATTTAAATGTAAACCGGTTTTTTGTATCAGTTTCATTTTTCTCAATTTTGTGGAAGGAGGAGTTATTTATATATATATATATATATATATATATATATATATATATATATATAAATTATATATATATATATATATATATATATATATATATATATATATATATATATTAGGGATGTACCGATAGTATCGGTATCGGTATCGGTATCGGTAGTATCGGCCATTTTTGATGGTATCGGTATCGGTTAAAATGGCCGATACTTAGCCGATACTTTTTACTTTTTGGGTGAAAAATTATGAGAAACTTTTAGATTCAATAATAAATCTAGTTCGATATAGATAGCTAGTACCAAGTTATGTTTTTTTTCCTCGATTTCCTTTTTAACTTAGATTTTTAGCGTTTCTCCAACTTGGTCTTTAGCGTAAAATTTACCTATTTGGACAGCCATTATTATAATTTATACAGATTTATCTACTTTTTAGTTGATCAATAGTATTTTTTTTTTGTACGCAATTTCGTGAGAGCACGTGTGAGTGCGTGAGTGTTTTAATTTCTGGATTGTTAATCTTAGATTATTTTGTTTGTAAATAGGTTTTTTTTTTTTTAAATTTTTTTTTTTTGTTTTTAATAAATTTTTTTTTTTTTTTTTTTTTTTTTTTTTTTTTTTTTTTTTTTTTTTTTTTTTTTTTTTTTTTTTTTTTTTTTTGATTGCGTGTGCGTGTGCGTGTGCGTGTGCGTGTGCGTGTGCGTGTGCGTGTGCGTGTGCGTGTGCGTGTGCGTGTGCGTGTATGATAGCAGATTTGCACAGGCGTGTCTTTCTTTTGACTTTACCAACATCAATGGCTTGCACTCTAACTCTGCATCCATGGAATACTACCTCTCTAACTCTAAACCTAATTTTATGCTCTTTTCTGAGACCCAGATGGCTAAGAATTCATCCTTCAACTCGTTTAATATATCCAACTATAACTTATTTTATAATTTCCGTTTGAAAGGTGGAGTATGTGCCTATGTAAATATAAACATTCCTATAACAACGTCTCGAGAATCTCGAATCTCCTAACTTCGATGTTCTGTGGCTTAAAATCTTTCTTCCTTCTACTACAATATTCTTATGCTTCTGCTACTGTTCTTCCTAACAGAACAGATTTTCATGCCTTTTTTGATTACCTTACTACTTCTCACGAGACTGGTATATCTTTTCATCCAATACTGAGGTCCTCTATTTAGGGGATTTCAATGTACACAAAACTGAATTGTTGGGTTCCTTTCGTACTGATTTAGTTGGGAGGAAGCCGAATCATTCAGTATTCTCAACGATCTGGAGCAACTGATTAAATAACCTACACACATTCCGGATCGTCCCAACCGATTCTTAAACACACTTGACCTATGTTTCACCACTAGTCCTTCTCTCTATAAATACACCACCTTCGCTCCTATCGGTAAATCTGACCACAACCTTATATCTCTTAATTTAAATACTTTCTCTCCAACATCTCCATCCTGCCCTATGCGGTTTTTCTGGCACTTTAATCGGGCCGATTGGGGGGCATTGCGTTGCTTCTACGATAACTATAATTGAAGTGACTGCTTTGACTCTTAAGACGCTTCAGATTCTGCCGATAAAGTGGGAACTGTAATTGTTAATGAGATGAGCAGGTTCATTCCTTCTTGGACTAAATCTTTTTCTCCTCAAAATCCATGGTTCGATCGTGCTTGTTCCCTGGCCATTCAGGCTAGAGACAATGCTTATCGGGGGTAGAAAAATTCTCGTTCTCCTATCACTCTCGCTAATTTTCATTCAGCTAGAAATCGTTGCAGGGATACTTTTCGACGAGCAAAGCGGACTTTCATTAAACGAAAATGCGCTGACCTCCTTGGTTCTCCTACTGACAAATCTCTCTGGCCTCTTGCCAAAAACATCTCTAACAACTTCTGTAAATCATCCTTTCTTCCTCTTATTCGCTCTGATGATTCTGTTGTTAATACTCCAACTGAAAAGGCCAATCATCTCTTTGGCCTCCTATTTTCTCTAATTCAACCCTGGACGATTCTGGGTATTCCTCTTCCTCCTCCTTCTCCTCTCAGGTGTCCTAATGCCATTACCTTGTTCATTTCCATTTGATCGGCGTTGCATGAGCTCCTGAAATCCTATGAACGTTAGAAGGCAGGTGGCCCGGATGACATTTCCTCTTCGGTTTGAGGAAGTGTGCCATCGTGCTGACCCCACCCCTCCTTGTTCAACTATATTCTCTATGCCTCAATACTAGCACTTTCCCTCAGTGTTGGAAGCGCGCATATGTCCACCTTGTCCTAAAAAGGGCGCTGTTCTGATCCTTCTAACTATCCGCCCTATAGCTCTCACTTGTATTCTTCTAAGATCTTTGAAACCCTTCTCAACTCTCACTTATTGATCATCTGGAATCTCTTTCCTTCTTTCTGAATACCAGTACGGCTTTCGGTGCTCGAGATCTACTGGCGATATACTTCCCTATTTAACAGATTTATGGTTTTTCCGCCCTTAGGAAACTCGGGAAGACTTGTGGGGTTGGCGTTTAACATATATAAAGCATTTGACTGGTATGGCACGGCGTCACTGCTCTCAAGGCTCCCCTCCTTTATGTTTTCCTTCTTCTCTTTGCTTACTTATGTCTAGCTTTCTTTCAAATCGCTCATTGTCGGCTGTTGTTGGTTGATGGGGAGACTTCTTCTTTTCTGTCAATAGTGGTGGTCCTCAGGGGGGTTCTTTTTTATCTCCTACTTTATTCCTGCTTTTCATCAATGACTTCTCACCTGCACATCTAACTCTTCCACTCATATGTCGATGACTTGACCCTCCATTCTTCAACTCAAATCAATTCTGCTCCCTCTTTTACTTCTAAGAATTCCTTCTCGTCTTAATCTTTCCGATTCTATTCTCGCTGATCTGGATAGAATTTCAGGGTTGGGTCGTCTCAAGCTTGTGAAATTTAATTCTTTAAAAACCCAACTTCTACAAATCTCTCTCGCTAAGACACTTAACTTTTCTATCTCTTTCGACGGTTCTCTCCGTTGTCTCTCCTGTTGACAATATAAACATCCTTGCGCCTTACATAATAAAAAAATGTTTTTGGAAAACCTCAAATTCACAGTGGTTGCTTAGGGCGGCCTCAAAGAAACTGGGAGTTCTGTTTAGAGTTCGACTGCGATACTTTTTTTCCTCTTCTCAGTTACTCCACCTATACAAGGGTCTCATCCGCCCTTGTATGGAGTACTGCTCTCATATCTGGTTTCATCCGGCTTTTGGATAGGGTCGAGTCAAAGGCCAAAAGACTTATAAACTTTTCTGTACTTTCTAGTTCACTTGACCCTTTATATTTGCGGCGCGATGTTAGTGCTTTATCCCTTTTCTATAGGTACTGTAGAGGCAAGTGCTCGAGGGAACTATCCACTCGCGTACCACCACCTTTACGACGCCCTCGTAGCACAAGGGGTGCTGTGTCGGCACATGAGTTTTGTGTTGATGTTAGTAACTCCAGACTGGTTCGCTGCGGTGCTTCTTTCTTTCCTGCCACCTCTGTTCTGTGGAATTCTCTTCCATCATCTGTGTTTCCTACTCAATTTAATTTCCCTCACTTTAAAGCCTGCGTCTGTGCTCATCTGCGTAATTTGCGTTAGATGAATTTTTGAGGCGTTCAACACCCACTCCTTGAATAGGGTTCTGCCCGTGAGCGGCGGTGACAACTGTAAAAAAAAATAAATAAATAAAAGGTTCTAATAAGGAATTCCTTAAGCTAGCTGAAACCCCCAAAAAAGACCACCTCCGACGGGTGAACCACTTTCTAGGAATGCATAAAATAGCATAAACCGTAGGAGCTTGCTCGCTGACAAAAAAAAAAACTCT